>JAPFFP010059390.1:0-27440 GCA_026153255.1 Solanum medicagineum | reverse complement strand
CAGGAACTCCCTCTCTTTTTCCGATGTGGGATTTGCCTAAGTGAGCTACAGGCGTTACGTCTCGCCGTCCCTGCACTTGAGATGTTGATTTGATGAGATGATTAGAGTCTTTATGAGACTGATTGAATGATGAGTGCCTCCACAAGGTCAATTGAGTTGATTTGATTGGGATGGATTGTCTTATGAGCATTAAGTCTTGGGAGGAGTTCACCGAAATGGGTAAGAGTAATACCAAATCTCACTCATTAACTACATAGCCAAGCTTAGGTGAAGATTAGAACCTTTTCATTACATTGAGGTTCCCTCTTGATAGAAGTCCTTAAAACAATAGAGGACTTGTTGATAGCTAACTCCATTGTGGACTTGTCCATTATGGGTTTGATTCGTTTTCAACCTGGAAAGTATAGAATGGCTGTAGCAACATTGGGGGGATGTTGTATAATCACTGGCTCATAAGTGATTGTTGTCGAGTTAGATAAACTTCCAAAATTTTCCCACCTTGAGCACTCTGAGTCGAGATGAGATGAGATGTGATGAGTTGAGTTGAGTTGAGTTCCTTTGAGATGAGTCAAGTTTTGTTTGAAGAGATTTGATTGGTTGATGGTTGTCACGCCCCCGGAGGATATCCTAGACATAACTGACACTCGGAGACTATTGCTAGTCCCCAAGCGAACCACCTGACCCTATTACATTCGTTCAATCAGTTGATCGGTGGAAGACATTAGAAAATTGTAAATAACTATCAGTGGGCTAATCCACCTCATCATATCTACATCAGAAATAAAGGCCATAGGTCACAAGACTAATTATTATCGTCCATCACATGTAATAAGATTAAAGAAAACTCAGTTCAAAAGAAAAGGGGAAAAGAAACCCTAACATCAACCTATCATCTCTCTATGTCTATGAAGCCTCTATGTTCGTGATCTAGGAATGTACCATGACAGGTCATGGCTACCATAACTCAAGAAAATAACTCAAATATATGAAAGAAGAAACATCCTCTGAATGAGTGGAGGACTCACCACTCTCTGGAATTAGGGAACTCTAAACCTCAACGATTTGCCTGCTGCAGTCCTCTGTCTACTGAATCTGCATCATGAAATGATGCAACACCAAATGTGTACGTGGAATGTACTATATGTGAAATGGGCTCAAATTAAACAGTATAGACAAGATAATATGAAATGACATCATTCATAAGTTATTCAATCTTAGCTTAGAATAAGGAGTAGGATAGTATCACATCAACATCAATCCAGACTCATACCATCACATCAACATCAAAGTACTATCAATATGGAACATATCTCGGAGTTTCTCTAATCGACAACAATCATCTATGAGCTGGTGACGATACAAAGAAGAGATGTCATTGCCACATTCGTCCAATACCTTTCCGGGGTAGAGGACGTGTCTATCAGTCGATCCATAAATCTATCAAGTCCTCTTTTTGGACTGAGGAAACATCTGCTCTCATGGTCCAATCCTCTCTTACGCTGGCCACGTAGTTAATGAGTGCGAGTGAGACTCACGTTTACCCATTTTGGTGCTCAATACTCCTCCCAGGCCTCAACATACTCATTAGCTATCAATCAATCAAGAATTCCCATCACTTAGTCTCTTTTGGGCAAGAAGCCTCAACTCATCTCATCATTTATCATCTCAAGGAGTAGGATCATTCTTTCAAGATTAAATTCAATCTCCTTTAGACTCTAAGGATATTAGTCTCATCAACATTAGGCATCAACAGATTCATCTCAAGACCTAGACCATAACAAACAAGCACACCCAAATGGTCAAGGCTCTAGACAACACCCCTAAGTTCATTCTTGAAGTCTTTAATAAGGAAATCATGTACAGTTTATATAATCATAAAAATAATTCACTTAAACAATTATTTTAACTTATGATGATCATCAATTTAAGAAAATTTATGCAATACAGAAATAGTTCTTAGTAGAACATTCAAGAATTTTACAGACAAAACTCATCACCTTCAACTATCAACCTACTACATTCAATGGGCCACATGGGAGAACAATCCCATGTTTTGGGTAGCCTTTTACATATCTGAATGAAGATTATCTTAATCTTCTTCAAGAATGTAACCCTCAATCTTGAAATCCTCAAGTGTTTCTTGTCTCCTCTCTTAAGATTTCTTCACGTAGGAATTAGGAAAAATGAGTTTTGAAACCCTTAATACGAATAAAATAACCCTTAGTCACATTTTTGAGTCTTGGAATAGGGTGAGAAATGACCAAAAGGCCCTTCCCGTAACAAAAGAATTAATTTCAGAAAATTTGCACTGGTCCGCGACGCCAGGGCACGGACTAATGTACGTTTCCCAAAATTTCATTCGAACGAATTTTAGTCCTCCCGTCAATTTTTTTTTTAAAAATAAGTTTTAGTTCGCGTTCTATCCACATCGCGCCAGGGGCATGGACTGACACTGTTTTCTAATTAATTTAGCCAAAATTATTTTTTGACCCGATTGCTCTAAAATCGGGTTGAGGCCATTCCCCCACAATGTTGTTTGCGCTGATCGCAAATCCCATCTTTAATTTTCCATCGGAGCTTGGAAAGACGCGTTATGCGCACGATTACGTTCTAGGGGTATTTTGATAATTTCAAGGAGGGTTACTTCATCTCCCCCTTGGGATCATTCATCCTTGAATGATAAGTAAAGCTATAATTAAGGCACGAGTAGACTCAAAGCTCATCTCACCCCTCACTTAAAAATTCTTGAAATCTCAACTATCCATCAGTTTCTATATCTCTGTTTTAGACTCAAGAATTAGAATCAACACATCAACTTGAGAATGGAGTTGTAATTACGTTAAGGATAAGGACTTTACCTTCGACATCATCGTCATTTGGCTCGAATAAGTGTGGTTATTTGATCTTCATCGCTTCCTCAGCTTCCTACGTAGCTTCCTCAATGAATTGATTCCTCCATAGAACTTTGCCGGAGGCTATCTTTTTATTCCTTGGCTTATGAACTTGTCGATCGAGGATTTTCACTTGAATCTCCTCATAAGATAAACTATCTTTTACCCTTGCACTCTCAGTAGGCATTGCCAAAGCAGGATCTCTCAAATACTTCTTCAGCATTGAAACGTAAATACTGGATGGATTTCGTCTAGCTCGGAAGGTAAGTCTAACTCATAAGAGACCTTCCCAATCCTTATCACAATCTAATAGGGTCTGATGTAGCGTGGACTTAACTCTCATTTCTTTTTGGACCTCATAACGCCTTTCATAGGTGACACCTTCAAGTACTCTCAATCATCTACCTCAAATTCCAAGTCCCTTCTCCTCACATCAGTGTAGGATTTTTGATGACTTTGTGCGCTCTTCAACCTTTCTCTAATAACCTTCACCTTCTCCATGGACTGGTGGACAAGATCAGGTCCAATCAATTCAGCTTCATTAACCTCAAACCACCCGATCGGTGATCTGCATCTTCTCCCATACAAAGCTTCATAAAGGGCCAGTTAGCTACTTGCATGATAACTATTTTTGTAGATGAACTCGATCAATGGAAAGTGGTCATCCCAATTTCCCTTGAAGTCGAGAATGCAGGCCCTCAACCAATGTTTAGATGGTGCGCTCTGCCTGGCCATCTGTCTGAGGGTGGAAGGGTATACTCAGGTTTACCTTGGTACCCAATCCTTTCTAAAAAGATCTCCAAAATTGGGAGGTGCATTAGGTCCCTCTGTCTAATATGATAGACAAGGGAACTCCATGCAACCTCACAATCTCACGGATATATAACTTAGCGTACTCCTCTGTGGAGTTAATTATTTTATCTGCCAAGAAGTGAGCTAATTTAGTCATCCTATCCACGATCACCCATATCAAATCATGCTGCTTTCGGGACCTTGGTAAACCGGTAATGAAATCCATGTTGATCATCTCCCATTTCCACTCAAGAATTTCAAAGTTCTTGGCCAATCCACACGGTCTCTAATGTTCAACTTTGACTTGTTGGAAATTGGGGCACTTAGAGACAAATTCACAAATGTACTTCTTCATTTCATTCCACTAATATACTTCTCTCAAAGTCGATGTACATCTTGGTGGACCCAAGATGGATAGAATATTTGGAGCTATAAGCTTCGGCCATGATCCTCTCTAACACCATCGATGTCGAAAACACACGATCTATCTTGGTACCTCAATACCCCATCTCCCTCTTTGGAGAAAACCATCACCTTTTTCTTGTGAACAATTTCTTTCAATTGGAACAAGATAGGATCTTGGTCTTTCTTTTCCTTCATTTCTGACACTAAGGATAAAGCAGACCCATTCTGAACATTGACCCTGCCTTCATTGTTTTCTTCAAGTTGTACTCCTAATTAGGCCAATTTATGCACTACCCTAGCCAACTCTTTCTTCCCTTCCTCCACATGGACAGTGCTACCCATAGACAACCTGCTAAGAGCATCAGCAACAGTGTTTGCCTTACCTGGGCGGTAAGGATGCTCATGTCATAATCTTTGAGCAACTCCAACAATCTCCTCTACCGCAAGTTGAGCTTTTGACTGAAAATATATTCCAAGCTCTTGTGGTCATTGAACATATCCACATGCACGCCATACAAGTAGTGGCGCTAGATCTTAAGTGCAAACACCGCTGCTGCCAACTTGAGATCATGAGTTGGATCTTTCTTCTCATGAATCTTAAGTTGCTTGGAAGCATAAGCTATCACCTTTCCTCTCTGCATTAGTACACAACCCAGTCTAACTCTGGATGCATCATAGTATATCATAAATCCTCCCGTCCCATCGGTTAAAGTCAACACTAGTGTCATAGTCAATCTAGTCTTCAACTCTTGGAAACTTCTCTCACATTTGTTGGACCACTGAAACTTGACCTTTTTCTAAGTTAGCTTGGTAAATGTTGCAGACAAGGAAAAAAACCTCTCAACAAATCTACGGTAGTAGCTTGCAAACCCCAAGAAACTCCTTATTTCGATAGGAGAGGTTGATCTGGGCCAGTTCTTAACTGCTTCAATCTTCTGGTAATCTACTCAAATACTATCACCCAAGACAACATTACCTAGGAAGGCCACTAACTTGAGCCAGAACTCATACTTCAAAAACTTGGCGTACCTTTATCGTCTTTGAGAGTTTGTAAAACCAATCTAAGATGATTAGCATGCTCCTCTTCATCCTTAGAATACACTAGAATATCATTAATAAATACAATCACGAACATGTCAAGATACAGTTTGAATACTCTATTCATCAAATCATTGAAAGCTGTGGGTGCATTAGTTAACCCAGAGGACATGACCAAGAACTCAAAATGTCCATATCTGGTCCTAAATGCTATCTTTGGAACATCATGTTCCCTCACTTTCAACTGATGGTAGCCCAATCTGAGGTTTATCTTGGATAAACAAGAGGCACCCATAAGTTCGTCAAATAGATCATCTAATATGGGGAGAGGATACTTATTCTTTATCGTGACTTTGTTCAGTTGTCGGTAGTCTATACATTTTCTGAGAGACCCATCTTTCTTACGCACGAATAGGATAAGGGAACCCCAAGGAGAGATATTAGACCTTATGAAACCTTTCCCTAGAAAGTCTTTCGGCTGCTCTTTCAATTCTTTCAATTCAGCGGGGCCCATTCATAAGGTGGAATCGAGATAGGCTGGGTATCGGGGAGAATATCAATCCCAAAGTCAATTTCCCTATCAGGAGGGACTACAGGTAGATCATCAGGAAATACTTTGGGAAACTCGTTTACAATCAGGTCTGATTCTAGAGTAGGAGACTCAACATCATCAGACTTACCTTGCATGAGTTGGTAGATACACCCTTTGGAGATCAACTTACTAGCTCTAGGATAAGAGATAAACTTGGACTTAGGTGCAGCAGAACTCTGTTTCCACTCTTAGATAGGTTCATTAGGGAATTAATATAACAATTTGGGTCCTACAATCAATAGAGGAATAACAGGCATGAAGCCAATCCATGCCAAGTATCATGTCAAAGTCAACCATCTCCAATTCTATTAAGTCAGCCAAGGTATCTCTATGATAAATGGATACTACACAGTCCCTGCAAACCCTTTTAGCTAAATGGACTCACTAGTAGGAGTGGAAACAACAAAAGGTTCAAGCAAACATTCTGGAAGAATTCTAAATCGATTGGCCATATAGGAATTCACAAAAGATAAAGTGGTACCCGAGTCAAGAAATGCATAAAAATCAAAAGTAAAGACTCAAAGCATACTCGTAACAACATCTAGTGCTGCCTCCTAATCCTGACGATTACCCATAGCATAAAATCAGTTCGTCTCGCCTTCTATACCCATAGTAGTACCCCTCTAATGACTGCCAGCTGGGGTGTTGAGGAGGACTGTGCTCTGTTGCTCCCTTCACCTCGTCTCCTCTTTAGACACTCACACTGGAAATGACCTATCTGTCCACATGAGTAACAAACATCCTTATCCACGCGGAACTCACCCAATGGAGTTTACCACACTTGTCATAAGATGACTAACCCTTCGTACCTTGGGTCATACTAACCTGGGATTGAGAACCCTAGGTCTTGTAATTCTGGTAACCATAAGACTTTTGATCATACCTGTTTTATTAGATGGGCGCACTTTCCACAGAGGGTGCATGATGAGAAGATCTCTTCTGGAAGTAAGACTTGTCACTGTTATTTGTCTCTGCTGATTAGAGTCATGCCTTGCTGATTTTTCTTTCCTGTTTTTCTACTCTTCTCTATCTCTTTTCTTATCCTCCTCTGTCTGTTGGGGTACACCATAATCCTGGAGATGTCCGTGCTTGGGATCAACAAAGTTGCTTTGCACTCCTTCTGCACATGCCTGCCCAAGCTAGACATAAACCTCCTCATTCTTGCCCTCATATCTTGGACCATCTCCGGAGCATATCTAGACAGCTTAATAAACTTGAGACTGTGCTCCTTAATGGTCATCCCTCCTTGCTTCAAGTTCACAAACTCGTCAACTTTCGCCTCTCTCAACTCTTAGGGAAAGAAGTGGTCAAGGACAGTAGCCTCAAACTCCCCCCACTCTTCAGGCTCAGCATCTTCACCTCTACTATCTTCCCATTGGTTGTATTAGATGTTTGCAACATTCTTCAGTTGGTAGAAGGCAAGCTCAACCCCTTCGACCCCACTAGCATGCATGGACCACAAAACTTTGTACATCTCAGCAATAAAGTTCGGCAGGTCGTCCTTAACCTTTGACCCTGTATAAATTAGTGGATTCATCCTCAAGAAATCCCTAGGCCTAGTTGCAGTCGTGGACTCCTGTGAGCTGGAACTAGGAGCTTGAGGACCTCGACTATTTTCCTGGGAGGTCACTAGCGAGTAAACATGGTAATGGCACCCCTAAAATTCGCCTCTGAAGTGGGAGATGGTTGTGGCTGTACAGATGGTAGCTGTGGCACCTCAGCAGTCCTGGCAGGTTGACCTTATCTCCTTGTCTCTACCTGAATTGGGACTTGTTGTTGGGAGTTCTCAATAGTTGGGGCTGAGGCATCTCTCTGAGTAGTAGTTCGTTTTGGAGGCATATTCTACAAACTTGTAACACACGAATTAGATCAAGATTTTCATAGATTTAAACTCTATCTCACGAACTCAAATCATAGAAGAAGGGTAGCACTTCCTAAGGTCCTATAGCCTCCTGCCTATGAAGTGTGGTACACAACACACCCATAGACAAGAATCTACTAGACACGACTTGATAGAATTCGCAGGACCCTCAAACTCTGTGCTCTGATACCAAGTTTGTCACGCTTCAGAAGGGTATCCTAGACGTAACTGGTCACTTGGAGACTATTGTTAGTCCCCAAGCAAACTACCTTGCCTCATTACATTCGTTCAATCAATCGATCAACGAAAGACATCAGAAAATAGTAAATAACTATCAGTGGGCTACTCCACCTCATCACATCTACGTCAGAAATAAAGGCCATGGGCCATAATACTAATCATTATCATCCATCACATGTAATAAGATTAAAGAAAACTCAGTTCAAAAGAAAAGGGGAAAAGAAACCCCAACATCAACCCATCATCTCTCTATGTCTATGAAGTCTCTATGTTTGTGATATGGGAAGGTACCATGACAGGCCATGACTACCATAACTCAAGTAAATAACACAAACATATGAAAGAAAGAAACATCCTTCGAATGCAGGGGAGGACTCATCACTCTCTGGAATCAGGGAACTCTAAATTTCAATGATTCGCCTGCTGAAGACCTCTGTCAAATGAATCTGCATCATGAAATGATGTAGCGCCAAATGGTGTTAGTACTGGAATGTAATGTGTGTAAAATGGGCTAAAAGTAAACAGTATAGACAAAATAATGTGAAATGACATAAGCTCATCAGTTATTCAATCTCATCTCAGAATAAGGAGTAGGACAATATCACATCAACATCAATCCAGATTCATACCATCTGATCAACATCAGAGTACAATCAATATGGAAACTATCTGGGAGTTTCTCTAACCGACAATCATCACCTATGAGCTGGTGATAAAACAACGAAGAGATGTTGTTGCGACATCCATCCAATACCTTGTCGGGGTAGAGGACGAGTCTATTAGTGGATCCATAAATCTGTCAAGTCCTCTTTTAGGACAGAGGAAACATCCTCTCTCATAGTCCAATTCTCTCCTACACCGGCCACGTTGTCAATGAGTGCGAGTGGGACTTACTATTATCCATTCAGTGCTCAATACTCCTCCCAAGACTCAACATGCTCATAAGCTATCAATCAATCAAGAATTCCCATCACTTAGTTCTTTTGGGCAAGAAACCTCAACTCATCCTATCATCTATCATCTCAAGGAGTAGGATCATTCTTTCAAGATTAAATTCAATCTCCTTTAGACTCTAAGGATATTAATCTCATCAACATCAGGCATCAACACATTCATCTCAGGACCTGGACCACAAAAAACAAGCACACACAAATGGTCAAGCCTCTAGACAACACCCCTATGTTCATTCTTGAAGTCTTTAATAAGGAAACTATGTAAAGTTTATATAATCATACAAATAATTCACTTAAGCAATTAATTCAAGTTGTGATGATCATCTATTTAAGAAAATATATGAAGTAGAAAAATAGTTCTCAATAAAACATTTAAGAATTTTACAGACAAAACACATCACCTTCAACTATCAACCTACTACATTCAGTGGGGCACATGGGAGAACAATCTCATATTTTTGGTAGCCTTTACAACCTGGATGACGATTATGTTAATGTTCTTCAAGAAGTTGACCCTTAATCTTGAAATCTCCAAGCATTTCTTGTCTCCTCTCTCAAGATTTCTTCACGTAGGAGTAAACTAACCCTTAGTCATGTTTTTGGAACTTAAGATAGGGTGGGGAATGACCAAAAGGCCCTTCTCGTAACAAAAGAACTAATTTCATGAAATTTGCACTGGTCCGCAACGCGCCAGGGACGCGTTGGATATGCCCATTTCTTCCCTTTTGTCTTCCGCTATTTGGCAGAGCTTAATGATTGAATGAATGAGATGAGGCTAAGTGGTTCGCTTGGGGACTAGCAATAGTCTCGAGGAGCCGGCCATGTCTAGGGTACCCTCCCGGGGCATGACAGGAGACTTAGCTAATTTTCCTAAATCTTTGATATCTAGTGCCTTATTGGTGTCATGACCCAAGCCTAGGGACAAGACATGACTGGCGAATGGGGAATCCAAAGGAAACCCAAACAGGCCTCTTAGCATATCATTGCACATCTTTAGTTGCGGAAGCAATGTAAAACAACACTAGAAACTTAGACAAGGGGAATTGGGACTAAGGGAGAGAGATAATCTTAAGTAACATGGAATAGTTTGGAAAACAAGGGCAAGGAACTAAGGGGAAAGCTTGCATAACATCATAATCGAGAGAGGAAAGAGTCAAGGGTCATAACATAGATACATAACACGTCCAACAACACCTCTACTACATAGATAGGAGCGGGGACCAAGACAAAGCAACCGGGCTCACCCTCATAGTCAAAATAGAACATAAAGAAGAGTGTCTCAATATATAATAAAAGAAACATAGACTAGGGTCCCCGAAGTGGAGGACTCACCATCTAGCTTGAGTAGCACCGAACTAGCCATATGGAGGAGCAGGATGATCAACTTGGGCTCCGAATCCTACATGTTGATATCATGTAGGAAAGAGTATGCGTTAATACGTTTGAATGTACTAAGTATGTAGGATGTAATGCAACAATAGATAAGCATCATAATCAAAATGCATAATATTAAGCAATCGACATAATATAACAATATGTCATGTATAATCAACGCTTAAGTAAATCATGCTTAAGTAACTCATACTTATATAGGATATCATATGTGTAGAAGAGACCAAGCTAGATTTTAAAGGCACAAACCCCTTGGTGGTTGGATGGTACAAACCCCTCATATGGTTGATGATAATCACACCTTAACACCACGGTGGCGAAGTACAAACCCCTCACATGGTTGATGAGTACAAACGCCCACCTCGGTTACCCGAGCTCTTACCCCCTCGGATCAGGTATGGTCTAATACAATGCTTTATATAGAGTATATCATATACATAAGGTCATTTCATCATCATATAGTAATTCATATCATATCTCATGCTTTGGACCTTTAACTATTCAAGAACCCACATCTGGACATTTTATCAAACACTAGAGATGAAATCATGCAAGAAAATCCATTGTAAAACCATCAATCTACACCTTACAACACCCTCAAGTAACAACATCAAAACTCCTCCTCAAATCTTACAATAGATCAAAGATTTATAGCTCAAAATATAGAAAAACAGTCATAAATTTACATAGCTTTAACATAATGTGTAGTGAATTTCATAATATGCAAGGCCCATTTGCAAATCAACTTTAAACATGCAATTTGAGTAAAAGGAAGTTAGGGTATCATGGGTGAAAGGAACTCATGAAAGAAACCCACATACCTTAGCTTTGGAGAAGCTCTTGAAGAAGTCTTTAATGGAGACTTGAAGCTTGAATGAAATCCTTAAGACTGGTCTTGAGTTTTGGGACTTGAATCTAGAGAGAAATATTAGTCTAAGTATTTGAGTAAGTATTGGGGAGCGTTTGGGATGATATGAGGGTGAAATAAGGCTAAGTATAGGTATTTTCAAGTATGGGAACCCTTAGGCCCAAGACTTGAAATTCTTGGACCGAAATAAAAAAAATAGGACCGAAATAAAACTGATCTGCGACGCTGATTACTCACTAGAATTTGCATTTCTGCACAAATGAGTTCTACGAAAATGGGCATAAATATTTCATCCAATTGGAATGAGGTGAAACCAAGTGCGTTGGAAAGCTAATTCAAAGAGCTTTAATTTGGTAGGTCGTGGGCCACCAATTCTTTATGTGCTAAGAGATATGGCCCTTTAAATTGACCCTCCTAAATTGCATTTTTGTGATTTTCGAATTTTGATCGGTTGCTTTAAAATCGGGGTTAGATCCTTTTCCCTTAATTTTGACCCTTTGAACGAGAATATGAAGTTGGATTTTCGATATCACGCATGGATTTTGAGATATATGGAATTTAAAATTTTGGGCATTTCGAGGCACATTTTTGGGCACCCTTTGGGGTCGTTTCAATATCTCCCCCTTGGGAACATTTGTACCCGAATGTCAATGAAATGTACAGGAGAAGAGTAATCATAAGGAGATCAGCCCCAACAAGAATGGAACAATACACTTTAAAACACCACTTTCAAAATCTCAACATAAGTGTAAAATCATTATAAACTTGCCAACTTAGTCGTGAATGCATATGGATGACATAGGGGCTGAAACACAGGACTTGGAATCACATGAAGAACTTAGTCGCTACCTTAGGCTTGATTCGAGTAAATGAGGTACGAATATCGCTCCCATAAGACCGCTTCGGCTTCCTTAGAGACATCCGCGATTTGATGATCCTTTCAAGAGGGCCTTAATGAACAACACACCCTCATTAATCAACCTCTCCACTCATCCATCCAACACCTCCACCGGGACCTTCCCTTAAGCCAACATGTCCTCCATATTACCCACAATTTCAAAGAGTGCTTTAGCACTAGAGTCACCAATACATCCATCAACCTAGAAGCATAAAGAACCGGACTAACTAAACCCCTATCCGTAGGGAATCCCCAAACTTATGCAACCTTACCAACTTCCCTCTTCATCCTATAAGCACTCACAACCATAACTCATTTGTCAACCTTCACCACACCTATTCCACTTGTCACCATGAACTACCATCTCCCCCTTGGGAGACTATCTCCACTCTACCATCATTCCACCTAAAACTTCCAACTCTAATAAGGCGGAATCAAGGCCTTGCTTAATCTAGACCTCTTAACCAAAGAAGATTTGGAGCCATCAAGAATGCTACACTACCATGCTCAACTGCCCTCAGCCTAACTTCCAATCTAACCAACCGATGGACCCCACTAGTCTCTTCCTTGCCACCATCAATACCACATGCTAGGCTACGTAGAGCACTGACCAAAATGTTAGCCTTATCGGGGAAGAATAATACACACTCATTTCATAATCCTTAAAGAATTATAACCACCTTCTTGCTATCCACAATGCACACCTATCATATTTAGCGAACAATCTCTTATCCTCCAAGACTTGCAACACTACCCCAAATGATTCTCAAGCTCTAAACAAATCAATACCTCATCACTCGAGACCACCACAAACATATCACGGTGGGGTTTTAAGACCCTATTCAAGAAAACCACAAACACCACCAATGCATAAGCCAACCAAACAACTCCATCAATATTCGAAATGCTTACTCCCAGTCCGAAAAGACACTTAGGGATATCACCTACCCTCATCCTCACTTGGGGAAAAAACCTGAACCTCAAATCAACCTTAGAGAAGTGATTAACTCATTGTAGTTGACCAAATAGATTGACCATCCTTTCCCATCATATTACAACCTTACGGGTCCTACACCTCAAGCTAAGTTTATCCAATGTCACCAGACAAGACTCCTATGCAATAAGAACATGGGGCAACCTTAAAAGATCTCTTCTAGCCACTATAGACTTACGCGACCATTCGTGACACACACATGAATTCTATTAGCCCAAAGGAATCACACAAGAGATAGCAACTCCCGGACCTATCAACTCACTTTACCTAAAACGTCGGTCACAACATTGGCCTTGCTTATGGTCAACTAAGTCATAGTTGGAGCAATAGAAGAGAACCTACTCACAAGCTCCGATAATAGCCCGCTAAACCTAAGAAGCTCCTAACCCAAGGAAGTCAAGGTCTAGGATGATCTCGAATCACCTTCGTCTTACTAGGTTCACCTTAATACCATCACCTGGCATCACACGACCTAGGAAGGCAACCTCTTACAATCAAAATCCCCGTTCCTCCTATTTAGCATCCAACCTTCTTCCTTAAACTTTGTTGTACTATCCTCAAAAGACTCGCATGCACTACCTCATTAGGGAACACAAACCATCATAAATCACCAAAACCACCATAAGCCTATTAGAGTAGGGGCTAAAAGATCTTATTCATGAGACTTGTAGGCCTAACCGGCACACTAGTCAAACCAAAAGACACTACCTCAAACCCAAAATATCAGAACGGGACATTCAAGGCCTCATTTACCCCAACAACAATTCTATACAAAAAGCAACTTAGGTTCAAGACCTCTAATTCTCACAAGATGATAAATGCAACCCCTTAGAGACCAATTGTACCTTATGACAAGAAATGAACCTACCTCCCTTGCTACCATTTAACAACCTCTCACTCAAAGACGAACTCATTAGGGATTCGCGATCTAACTCTACGGGTCCTACCATCCATGAAGACACAACATACAAACGACCATTCCATCCCTAACATGACATCAAAATCCACTACATCAACTCCAACAAGCTGCAAGCATGACCTAATACAATACGAAGTCGGATCAATACCTATGAACCTTTTATCAACAATACACTCAACAAAAAGATAGATACCAAGTTCCACACAATAACTTGGGCACACAAGAAGCCCCACTAGCAACCAAAAGAATAAAGAAATAAACAATGGCACACCGGCCCCAACAACGTACACACATCAAAGTTGAGGAAACATCAACTTACCAATAATAGCATCGGACACCTCGTCCTCTCTTTGGGCCACTTGATCAACATGACCACCTCGATGCAAAGGTCGAGCACACTTACTCTTCCTTTAAACATATGGACAATCAATAATCTTATGGTCCACCTCCCCATAACCATAGAATGCACCCGTGTTCCTCCAACATGCTCCATCATGCCTCCTCCCACATTTCTAGCATGTAGGAAGAATCACCCAATTGTCACCCCCTTTAGCCCCTTTTACGCTTCTGGGGATACTCCTTTATTGTAAGACCCATCTCCCCACAACAATAACAAGCATTAGTACCTTTCAAGCATAGGCCATCATGGCTTCTACCACACCTTGGGCACCTAGCATAAGACACCATACGACCTCTATCTCTCCCCATGTAACTTTGGAACTTACCCCCATTATGGGCCCTCTTGGCCTCACTACGTCCCTTCTCACCACTAGAAGTCTCGAGAGCACCCACTTGTTGATTGAGTTGAGTTGCCAATGTTGTCACCGCTTTGTCCATTACCCACAGAGCATTTCTAACCTCCGCATTTGATATATCGCCATCTTGAGTAGCTTGAGACATATCCTGAAATGTAACGGTTAGGGGTTAGCAATAAGCCCTAGGGGACCTAACTCTATCACACGACATGGATCATAAAGAAGTGAAATGGTTGCTAGAACGCCTCATAGCTTCCTACTCATAGTTATGGTGCACAACACAAGCATGAATAAGACTCTAATCGATGCGGTGTGTTGGACTCCAAGGATCTATTAACATAGTGCTCTGATACCATCTTTGTCACAACCCAAGCCTAGGGCCTAGACGTGACCGTCGAATGGGGAACCTGAAGGAACCCCAAACAAGCCTCTTAGCATATTATTACACATCCTTGGTCACGGAAGCAATGTAAAACAACACAAGAGACTAAAATAATTGGAATTGGAGAGAGATCAATAGTTAAGTAACATGTAAAAGTTTGGAAAACAAGGGCAAGGGACTAAGAGCAAAGCTTGCATAACATCATAATCAAGAGACGAAAGAGTCAAGACTCATAACATAGGTACATAGCAAGTCAAAAACACCTCTTCTACATAGATAGGAGTGGGGCCAAGACAAAGAAACCGGGCTCACCCTCGTAGCCAAAATAGAACATAAAGAAGAGTGTCTCAATACATAATAAAAGAAACATATACTAGGGTCATCGAAGTGGAGGACTCACTAACTAGCTTGAGTAGCACCGAACTAACCACGTGGAGGAGGAGGATGATCACTTGTGCTCCAGATCCTATATGGTGATATCATGTAGGCAAGAATATGAGTTAGTATGTTTGAATGTACTAAGTATGTAGGATGTAATACAACAATAGATAAATATCATAATCAAAATGCATAATATTAAGCAATAGACATAATATAACAATATGGCATGTATGAACAATGCTTAAGTATATCATGCTTAAGTAACTCATGCTTATATAGAATATCATATGTGTAGAAGAGACCAAGCTAGATTTTAAAGGTACAAACCCCTTAGAGGTTGTATGGTACAAACCCCTCACATGGTTGATGATAATCACACCTTATCACCATGGTGGCAAAGTACAAACCCCTCACATGGTTGATGAGTACAAACCCCCACCTCGGTTACCCGGGCTCTTATCACCCTGGATTGGGTATGGTCTAATGTAACACTTTATATAGAGTATATCATATACATAAGCTCATTTTATCAGCATATAGTCATTAATATCATATCTCATGCTTTGGACCTTCAACTCCTCAGGAACCTACATCCGAACATTTTATCAAACACTTAGAGGGTGTATAATGCTAGTATAAAGCCATGAAATATAGAGATGAAATCATGCAAGAAAATCTAATGTAAAACCATCAATAAACACCTTGCAACACCCTCAAGTAACATACATCAAAACCTGTCCTCAAATCTTACAATAGATCAAAGATTTATAGCTCAAAACATAGCAAAACAGTCACAAATTTACATAGCTTTAACATAGTATGCAGTGAATTTCATAATATGCAAGAACCATTTGTAAATTAACTTTAAATAATGCAATTTAAGTAAAAGGAGGCTTGGGTAACATGGTTGAAAGGAACCCATGAAAGAAACCCATATGACTTAGCTTTGGAGAAGCTCTTGAAGAAGACTTTAATGGAGACTTGAAGCTTGAATGAGATCCTTAAGATTGGTCTTGAGTTTTGGGACTTGAATCTTGAGACAAATGTTAGTCTAAGTGTTTTAGTGAGTATCAGGGAATGTTTAGGGATGAGGGTGAAATAAGGATAAGTATAGGTATTTTCAAGTGTGTGAAACCTTAGGCCCAAGACTTGAAAGTGTTGGACCAAAATAAAAAATACAGGACCAAAATAACACTGGTCCCGCGACGCGGATTACTCACTGGAATTTGCATTTCTGCACAAACGAGTTCTACAAAAATGAGCATAAATTCTTCATTTGAGCTCAGAATGAGGTGAAACCAAGTGCATTAGAAGGCTAATTCAAGGACATTTAATTTGATAAGTTTTGGGACACCTTGTATTTTATGTGCTAAGAACTATGTCCCTTTAATGTTGACCCTCCTAAATTTCGTTTCTGCGATTTTTGAATTTTGATACGGTTGCTCTAAAATCGGGGTTAGACCCTTCTCCCCATAATTGTGATCCCCTAAACAAGAATATGATGTTGGATTTTGATATCATGCAGGGATTTTGAAATATATAGAATTTAAAATTTTGGGCATTCCGAGGAACATTTTTGGGCACTTTATGGGGTCGTTTCAGTTGGTCTCGCTTAAGCGGACCATGTTCTGCTAAAGGACCATCCCTTTTGGACTGGTGTTCGCTAAAGTGGACCACGTCCCATTTTAGTGAAGGGTGCTGTCATGACCCAAACCTAGGGCCTAGACGTGACACGGTGCAAGGGGAACCCGAAGGGACCCCAAGCAAGCCTCTTAGCACATCATTACACATCCTTGGTCACGGAAGAAATAGAATAATAAGAACAAGAGATAGTAAATATGGATAACCAGAGCTAAGGGACATCTTTCATATCATAAACTTCAAGAATCAAGAGAGTCAAAGCTTATATCGTTATACATGACATATCCAACAACACCTCTACTACATAGTAAGAGCGGGCGCCAATACAAGAAACCAGGATCACCCTTATAGTCAATATATATATGTAAGAAAATAGTCTTAGAACATAGCATGAGATCATAAACATCATCTTCGAAATGGAGGACTCACCAGCAAGCGTGAGAGAAATCGTATTAACCACGTGGGGAAAGATGCTCAAGCGGAGCTTCGAGTCCCACATGGTGACATCATGTAGGTATAGAGTATGCATTAGTACATTGAATGTATTAAGTATGTAGGTTGCAATGTAACAAGTGATAAGCATCATAAACAAAATGCATAACATCGGCAATGAATAAGCATATAGTAATATGACATGTATGAATGATGCTTGAAGTAATATCATGCTGATATAGAACACAATACATATGTAGGGAGAGACCATTATTGGTGTAAATCCAAGGCCTACCACCTCCTTGGAGAGGTGCATGAGGTACAAACCCCTCAATGTGGTTGACGAGGTACGAACCTCCCAACAAGGTTGATGAGGTACAAACCCCCCAACATGGTTGATGAGGTACATAACACCCGACATGCTTATCAAGGTACAAGCCCCTTGACCTGGTTGCACGGGCCTGCCATCTCCAAAGCGAGGCGATCAAGGTACAAATCCCTTAACAGGGTTACCCAGGCCTACAACCTCTCGAGTGAGGCTTGGTCATTTTCCCCATACTATAGAGATAATATCATATACATACATTCCTTGCATCATCATATATTTATTTAACTCACAAGACATGCATTGGGCCTTCAATTCCTCAAGAAACTATAACCGGACATTTTATCAAACACCTGGAAGGTGTGTAGTGCTATTATAAAATCATACAATTTAAGAGTGGAATCATGCTAGAAAATTCAATGTAAAACCATTAATAGATACTTGGTAACACCCTCAAGCAATATACAACAAGACCCTTCATGAAATCTCATAATATATCTTAGATCCATAGCTCAAAACATGCTAAAACCATCACAATTTCATGAAATTCCAACACAGTGTGCAGTGAAATTCATAATAAGTAAGACCTATAATTAAATCAACTTTAAGTCATGCAATTTTAGGTAAAAGGGATCTTAGGCATTATGGGTGAAAGGAACCCATGAAAGAAACCGACATACCTTGACTTTAGAGAATCCTTTAGGAAGATTGGAGATGGAGACTTGAAGCTAGAATGAGAACCTTAAGATCCGGATAAGATTTGGTACATGGAATTTGGAGAGAAATATGAGCCTAAATGTTTGAGTGAGTATTGGGGAATGTCTTGAATGATATGAGGGTGAAATATGACTAAGTATAGGTATTTTTATTCATGGGAACACTATGCCCATGACCCAAAAGTCTTGGAACGAGATAGAAAACTGGCAATAAAAATACACAGTAGCGCGCTCTTAGCGTGTCGTGCCAGGGGCGCGGATGCTCTTTAGAAATTGCAAAATGTGATCTCCAAATTTTTCTACGGTTGCTGCTAAATCAGGGTTAGACCCATTTTTCACTCAATTTGACCCGCTGAACAAGATGATAAAGTCGAATTTTTGATATCACACACATATTCTGAAATATATGGAATTTACGAATTCAGGAATTTTCGAGGCATATTTTCGGGCACTTTTGGTGGTTGTTTCAAGTGCAGGGTTCGCTAAATCAGACCAAGTATCATTTTTATGAGAGACACAAGGTTCGTTAAAATGGACCCAGTTCTATTAAAGCAAACCCCACATTTTTTTGGGCGTCGCTGAAGAAGCCCCTTGATTGCTTTTGCAACATCTGAGAGGGATTTTTGGGAGTGAATACCAAGTAGAATATCCAGTTTTTGCCATATTCAAAAATTGAAGCTTTGAGGGGCGACTTTCAAAGGAAATTCTCAAGGAACTTACTTGGTAAGTGGTTGTAACATAATACCTTTACTTTCCACCAACATTTGGTCATTTCAACTTAAATTTCTTAGTTTTGAAACTAATTTTCAGAAGTTTTCCTGAAATTTGAACTGAAGGATTTTTAACTCATTTGCACCACCATTTTTATGAATTTTTCAACTATGCATAACTAATATAAAATAGACCCAGTTCTAAATTCAATTTCCAACTTTAGCCCCTTTTGATTTTATTGATTTTTCAGATGATTTTGCCCTTGATTCTCAATTATTGCAAAATGGGTATGAACAGACTCTTTATGACATTTATCATATATTTTTGATAGTAGGTCAATATTTTTGGAGTTGAATTCAACTTCGCTCTTCTGATTGAGTTATTCATGTGCAGTTTGGCCGTGAGCTAGATTTGGCTAGTCTTTCTTAGGATTGAGATTGGGTGATTGAGAATTTCGATATGTTAGATGATGGGATGGGATCGTGACATGTTGCTTGGATATGATATTTTAAATGTTTGTGAAGTGGTAAAACTTGTTACCATATTTATTCTTGAAATTACTAAATACTTGTGGTTATGACGTCCCTTATTTCATAATTGATACTATTGAGACCTTCACAATTCGAAATTGGGTGTGATGACATTTGTCTTTAACTGATCGAGGCAAGTCAGCTTAAACAAGTATTAATAAAGAAATGCGAAAGGTAAAATGATAATGCAATCTAAAAAAGAAAGAACAAGCATAAGGCACGAACATCATCACAATATAAAACCACCCCAACACTGATTTCACATGTACAAGCTTCTACTACAACATAATTTAAAGAAACAAGTATAAGTCTTAATGTATATGCTTCCTGAATAGAACAAAAACAAAAGGTAAATAAAAGTCTGAAGGTCCATCGAAAAGAACTAACTACAAATTTTCAAGTTGTCTCAGAGCTTGGACTAGTAAGGAATGAGAGGACCAGGAGGTACTGGGCTCATCACCTACATAAGTGTGGAAGCAAGGGGCGAGTAACCAACAACATGGTACCCATCAAATGAATTCTATACCTAAGAAAAGCAATAAAGAAGGCAAGTACTCCTTCCTAAAATAACCCTAAAAAGTGCCCAAAAATGTGCCTCGAAAGTGTCCAGAATCGTAATTTTCATGTATCTCAAAATTCGTGTGTGATATCGAAAATACGACATCATATTCTTGTTCAGGGGGTCAAATTGAGTGGGAAACGGGTCTAACCCCAATTTTAGAGCAAATGAATCACAATTTCATTTTCCCAAAAAATCGATTTCCATAGAGCTTTTCGCGTCCCTAGCGCGATGCGCCAATGGTTCGCCACAGTGTAAAATGTTGCCAGTTTTCACTTCGGTCCAAGGCTTTTTAGTCCTAGGACTAAGCCTTCTTATGTGTGAAAATACCTATGCTTATCCATATTTTACTTTCATATCATTCAAAACATACCCAAATACTCTCTCAAACACTTGAACTCATATTTCACTCCAAATTTCAAGTCCCAAAACTTATCTGGATCTTAAGGTTCTCATTCAAGCTTCAAATCTCCATCTCCAATCTTCTTCAAGAATTCCCCAAAGTCAAGGTATGTGGGTTTCATTCATAGGTTTCTTTCACCTATGATGCCCAAGTTTTCTTTTTACTTAAACTGCATGATTTCAAGTTGAATTACTTATGGGTCTTACTCATTATGAATTAGACTATGAACTGTGTTGGGGTTTCATGAAATTGTGACTGTTTTAGCATGTTTTGAGCTATGAATCTAAGATCTATTCTGGGATTTGATGAAGGGTTTTAGTGTATATTGCTTGAGAGTGTTATTAAGTATTGATGGATGGTTTTACAATGAATTTTCTTGCATGATTTCATCCCTAAATTGCATGGTTTTACACTAGCTCTACACACCCACCAAGTGTTGGGTAAAATGTCTGGCTATGGTTTCTTGAGGAATTGAAGGTCCAATGCATGTATTATGAGTTGAATGACTTTATGATGATGAAAGAAATGTATCTATAAGATATTCTCCTATATAGTGTTGGAAATTGACCATGCGCTGCTTGGTGGGTTAAGAGCCCTGGTAACCATGCCGAGGGTTTGTATCTTGATAACCAATCAAGGGGTTTGTACCTTGATAACTGGGTTGAGGGGCTTGTATCTCAATCACTAGGGGTGGTAAGCTGCGAGTATCCACCAACCAATCAAGGAGTTTGTACCTTAATAATCGGCTTGAGGGGTTTGTAGCTTAATCACCAGGTGTGATAGGGTGCAATGATCCACCAACTAATCAAGGGGTTTGAACCTTGATAAACTATGAACTCATCTAATGATGCTCTCTTCTTACAGATATATTATGTTCTATTTAAGCATGATTTACTTCAAGCATCTTCCATGCGTGCCATATTGTTATGTGCTACTCGTTGCTTATGCTTATGCATTTTAATTATGTTACTTATCTGTTATTGAATTGCATCGTACATTCTTAGAACATTCAAACATACTACGCATACTCTATGTCTACATGATTTCATCATGTAAGAACCAGAGCCCCGCTTGAGTATCTTCCTCCACATAGCTAGTACAATCTATCTCAATCTAGTTGGTGAGTACTCCATTCCGGGGACAATATCTATGATCTCATGCTATGTACTAAGACTAGCTTTCTTTTATGAATGTTTTAACTATGAGGGTGAGCCCGGTTGCTTGTCTTGGCCCCAAATCTTATCTAAGTTTTAGAGGTGTTGTTGGATATGTTATGTATTAAGCTATGGCTCTCTTGCTTTGATGTTTATATTATGAAAGTTTCCCTTTGTCCTTATTTCTAATATAATTATGTTGTTTAATTGATTCCACGACCAAGGATGTTTATATGTTACGAGGCTTGTTTTTGGTTCCTTCGGGTTCCTCATTCGCCGTGTCACATCTAGGCTCTAGGCTTGGGTCATGAAAAACTTGGTATTAGAGCACTAAGTTGTTAACGGTACTCGGCATCCAACATACCACGTCGATTATAGTCTTGTTCATGGTTGTGTTGTGCACCACAACTTTGAGCTAGAGGCTATGAGTTGTTTTAGAAAATGTTCCCTTCTTCATGTTTTAAGTCGTGCTATAGAGTTGAAGTAAGGTTTACCCTACCCCCTGCAATAGTTGTTCCTTGCTATGCTAGATCATGCCTAACATAAGTGGAAAGAGAGCCCACACTCCCCAAGTACAACCGGCTCATGATAAGCTCCGGGATGCTCTCACTTTGCTTGCAGAAGTTGTGGCTAATCAAGCCAATCAAAGGCCCGAGCCCCTCATGCTCCTACACTGGCATCTCGGGTAAGAGACTTCATGAGGATGAATCCCCCGAAATTCTGTCATGACCCAAGCCTAGGGCCTAGACATGACACAATGTAAGGGGAACGCGAAAGGACCCCAAGCAAGCCTCTTAGTACATCATTACACATCCTTGGTCGCAGAAGCAATGAAATAACAACAAGAGATGGTAAATAGGGATAACCATGACTAAAGGACATCTTTCATATCTTAAACAACAAGAATCAAGAGAGAGTCAAAGCTTATAATATTACACATGACATGTCCAACAACACCTCTACTACATAGATAAGAGCAGGGCCAAGACAAGCAACAACACCCTCATAGTCAACATATACATAGAAGAAAGATAGTATTAGAACATAGCATGAGGTCATAAGCATCGTCCCCGAAATGGAGGACTCACCAAAGTGCTTGAGAGAAGTCGTACTAGCCATGTGGAGGAGGATGATCAAGCTTGCTCTAGTCCCTACATGGTGACATCATATAGGCATAGAGTATGCATTAGTACGTTTGAATGTACTTAGTATGTAGGATACAATGCAACAAGTGTTAAGCACCATAAGCAAAATGTATAATATAAGTAATGGGTAAGCATATAGCAATGTGACATGTATGAATGATGCTTGAAGTAAAACCATGCTTATATAGAAAATTATACATATGTAAGGATAGCCAATTATTAGTGCACATCCAAGGTCTACCACCCCCTTGGAGAGGCGAATGAGGTACGAACCCCTCAATAGGTTGATAAGATACAAATCCCCCAAACAGGTTGATGAGGTACAAAACCCCCAACATGCATAATGGAGTACGAACCCCCCAATATGGTTATCAATGGGAATAACCCTCGACATGGTTGAACGGGCCTACTACCTCCCGAGTGAGGCGATCGAGGTACAAACCCCTCAATAAGGTTACCCGAGCCTACAACCCCCCGAATGAGGCTTGGTCAATTCCCAACACTATAGAGATAATATCACATACATACATTCATTTCATCATCATATAGTCATAACTCATAAGACATGCATTGGACCTTCAATTCCTCAAGAAATCATTATCCGGACATTTTATCAAACACTTGGCGGATGTTAGTACTAGTGTACAACCATGCAATTCAAGAGTGAACTCATGCTAAACAATTCAATGTAAAACCATCAATAGATACTTGGTAACACCATCAAGCAATATACATCAACACACTTCATCAAATCTCATAATACATCCTAGATTCATAGCTCAAAACATGCTAAAACAATCATAATTTCATGAAACCCCAACATATTGTGCAGTGAAATTCATAATAGATAAGACCCATGAGTAAATAAACTTTAAATCATTCAATTTTTTAGGTAAAACAGAGCTAGGTTATCATGGGTGAAAGGAAACCATGAAAGAAACCCACATACCTTGACATTGGAGAATCGCTGAAGAAGATTGTTGATGGAGACTTTGAAACTTGATTGAGAACCTTAAGATCCGGATGAGTTTTTTAGACTTGAATTTTGGAGATGAAATATTGTCTAAGTGTTTGAGTGAGTACTTGGGAATGTATTCTCTAAGTATAAGACATTTTCACGCATTGGAACAGCTAGTCCCAAGACCCAAAAGCCTTGGATCGAACTTAAAAAACACGAAAATGTCACTGGAAATCATTTTTTTGGGAAAATGAAATTGCGATTTGTTTGCTCTAAAATCGGGGATAGACCACTCTCCCACTCAATTTTACCCTTGAACAACAATATGAAGTCGTACTTTCGATATCACGCGCATAGATTTTAAGATATATGGAAATTACGATTCTGGGCACTTCTGAGGCACATTTTCGGGCACTTTCTGGGGTTGTTTTAATATTTTTCCCTTGGGGACATTCATCCCCGAATGTCAAAGAAACGTATATGAGAGATACAAACATGAAAATTTCAGCCCACATAAGGATGCACAAATGCACTTAAACATCACTTCAAAAAATCTCAGCATAAATGTAAAATCATCACGAACTTGTCAATTTAAACATGAAAGTATGCAATGACATGAGGGTTGAACTTAAGATATGAGATCATATAAAGGACATAGATCAATACCTTAGGCTTGAGTGGAGTGGAAAAGATAAGGGTATCACTTTTGCGTATCCTCTTTGGCCTGCCAAGCAGCACCTTCGACTTCTTGGTTCCTCCAAAGAACCTTAACGGAAGCCACTTCCTTGTTCGTCAACCTCTTCACTTGCCTATCCAAGATCTCTACTGGAATTTATTCATATGTCAAGTTGTCTTCAACAACCCCCACAATATCAAGAGGCATAATAGCTTTAGGATCACCCACACACTTCCTCAACATAGACACATGAAAGACTGGATGAACGAATTCCTTTCTCTAGGAAAATCCAAGTCGTAGGCTACTTTACCAATCCTTTGCATCACCCTATATGGAACTACATATATAGGGCTTAACTTCCCCTTGTTACCAAAGTAGACCACACTATTCATAGGTGACACCTTCACATAAACCCAATCACCAACCTTGAATTCAAGATATCTTCTCCTCACATCGGCATAAGACTTTTGATGACTGTGGGCTGTTTCCAACCTTTCTCTAATCATCCTTACCTTCTCCATAGCATCTATAACCAGATCCGGATCCAATAGAGCCACCTCTCCGACCTCAAACCACCCAACCGATGAACTACAATGTCTACCATAGAGAGTCTCAAGAGGAGACATACCAATACTTGAATGATAGCTATTGTTATATGAGCCACCTTTCCAACCTGAAACCACCCAACTGGTGATCTACAACGTCTACCGTAGAGAGCCTCAAAAGGAGCCATACCAATACTTGAATGATAGCTATTGTTATATTAAACTCAATCAATGGAAGATGATCATCCTAACTACCCATAAGCTCCAATACATAATCCCCAAGCATATCCTAAAGTGTTTGGATAATTCTGTCAGCTTGGCCATCTGTTTGAGGGTGAAAGGCCGTAGTAAGCTTTACCTTGGTTCTGAGACCTCTTTGGAAGGACCTCCAAAAGTTTGAAGTGAATTTTGCACTATAATCCAATATAATGGACAAAGGAACCCCATGCAACCTCACCAAGTCATGAATGTACAACCTAGCATACTCTTCAGCTGCATATGTAGTCTTAACCGGTAGAAAGTAAGCCAATTTTTTCATCCTACCTATTTGGAATCAAAACCCTTTCTAGTCTTGGGCGACCCAACCACAAAATCCATATTAATCTCTTCCCACTTCCAAGTAGGAATCTCTATGTCTTGGGTTAGGCCACCCGACATTTGATGTTTGACTTTGACTTATTGGAATCTATGGCAACTGGAAACAAATTTGGCAATGTCCCTCTTCATGCCTCCGCACTAATACACCTCTCTCAAATCCCTATACATCTTAGTAGACCTAGGGCGAATAGAATAATAAGAACCATAAGCCTTATCAAGGATCTTTTCCTTCAAGCTATCAACACAAGTCACAAACAACCTACCTTGGTACCTAAGGGCACCATCTCTCCCTTGGGAGAAAACCTCCAGCTTACCATTCTTTACCAGTGCCTTCAATTTCAAGAAAGCGGCGTCAAGATCTTGCTTAGCTTTCACCTCCTCAACCAATGAAGATTTAGAACCATCATCAACAACAACACCCCCCTATCTCACATCTAAAGCACGAAATAGACCACGAAGAAGGGAACTATTTCCTAAAACACCTCATAGCCTCCTACTCATAGTTATGGTGCACAACATAATCATGAATAAGACTCTAATAGATGTGGTTTGTTGGACTTCGAGGATCTATCAACCTAGTGCTTTGATACTATCTTTTTCATGACCCAAGCCTAGGGCCTAGATATGACCGATGAATGGGGAACCCGAAGGCACCCCAAACAAGCCTCATAGCATATCATTATACATACTTGGTCGCGGAAGTAATGTAAAACAACATAAGAAACATAAGCATAGGGAATTGGGACTAAGGGAGAGAGAGAGACTTATATTTAAATAGCTTGGATATCATAAGTGAGTAAAAGCTCAAGCAGAATACATAACATGTCTAACATCACCTCTACTACATAGATAAGAGCAGGGGCCAAGACAAGCAACCGGAATCACCCTCATAATTAGTACATACATAAAATAAGATAGTCCTAGAACATAGTATAAGAGAATAGTCATTGTCCCCGGAATGGAGGACTCACCAAAGGCTTACTTGAACAATCCGTCTAGCCACAAGAAGAATCAATAGGAGCTCGGTTCCGACATGGTAAGATCATGTAGGTATAAAGTATGTGTTAATACGTTTGAATGTACTGAGTATGTGGGATGCAATGCAACAATAGATAAACATCATAATCAAAATGCATAATATTAAGCAATAGACATGATATAACAATATGACATACATGTTCAATGCTTAAGTAAAACATGCTCAAGTAAACCATGCTCACATAGGATATCATATGTGAAGAAGAGACCAAGCTAGCTGTTCAAGGTATAAACCCTTGGTGGTTGTGTGGTATAAACCCTCACATAGTTGATGGTAATCACACCTTAACAACACGGTGTCGAAGTATAAACCCCTCATGTGGTTGATGGTAATCACACCTTACCAACATGGTGACGAAGTATAAATCCCTCGCTTGGTTGATGAGTACAAACCCCCGACATGGTTACCCGAAGGATCGAGTATGGTCTAATGCAACACATTATATAAGATTTATCATCTGCTCTACTACAACACTTCATATAGGAACAATCGAATACATAATCTCATTTCATCATCATAATATCATTCATATCATATCTCATGCTTTGGACTTTTAATTCCTCAAGAAACTACATCCAGACATTTTATCAAACACTTTGAGGGTGTGAAATGGGGGTAAAAGACCATGCAATTTAGAGATGAAATCAT
>JAPFFP010059380.1:0-27445 GCA_026153255.1 Solanum medicagineum | reverse complement strand
CCAAGAGGTCAACTCATCCTCCACAACACCCACAACCTCAAAGGGTTCTATAGCACTTGGGTCACCAACACATCTACTCAACATAGATACATGAAGAACGGGATGAACCATATTCATATCATTGGGCAACTCCCGCTCATAGGATACCATGTCATATCCTCCTCAACGCTCTATAAGGACCCACAAATCTTAGACTCAATTCTCTTTTTCTTGCCAAATCGGATCACACCCTTCATGGGTGGGACTTTCAAGGAACCCAATAATCAACACAAACACACAAAGCCTACCTTAGTACCTAAGGGCACCATCTTCCCGTTGGAAGAAAACCTCCACTTCACCATCTTCCACCAAAACATTCAACTCTAGAAAGGCAGAATTAAGATGTTATTTTAACTTAACCTCTTCAACCAAAGAAGATTCAGAACTATCAAAACCATTACACTACTATTCTCAACTTCATCCAACCTCATCCCAACCTATCCAACCGGTGTACTTCTCTAACCACCTCCTTGTCACCCACAATTCAAACTTACCACATCTAGCAAACAACCACTTATCCCTCAAGATTTGCAATATCGCTCTCAAATGACTCACAAGCTCTTTTTCATTTCGGAAGTAAATCAATATACCATCCACAACACACATAACAAGGTAGGGTTTAAAGACCCTAATATGAGATCCATAAACATAGCCGGTGCGTTCTACAACCAAATAAGTCCCCACGACTCAAAATGTTCACTCCTGATTTGAAAAGATATCTAGGGATATCACCATCCCTCACCCTTACTAGGAGACAAAAAAAGGGACCGAAGATCTATCTTAGAAAAATGACTAGCCCCTTGTAGTTGACCAAAAGGTCATCCAACCTCAACCATCATATCACAGTCTTACGGGTTCTACAATCATAAGAAACATGATACTCATTTAACCAAACCACCCCAAGACCTCAAAATCCACCATACCAAGTTCAAAAAAACTAGAAGACAAGAATTCATGCAATAAGAACTTGGGACACTTCCGATAGACTTCTTTAGCAACAGTAGACTCACCAACCGCGGGGAGGGGGGGTCTAAACACCTAAAAGATTCACATAACAACTTGGTACACACATGAATACCACTAGCAAAAAAAGGAATAATAAAAGAAATAGTGGCTCCCGGAACTATCAAAGCATGTACATGAAAAATAAAAACCTTTAACATACTAGTAAAAACATCGGGCACCTCATCTCCTTCTTTCCTCCCTTGAAGGGCATAGAACCTACTATATCGTGGAGCACTCTCTTGTTGGCCTTCTTTGGCCCTTTGAGAATCATGACCACCTTTACCCCTTTTTCGAGCATAGGGACAATCGACTAGCTTATGACCCTCTTCACCACAAACATAACAAGCATTGGTTTCTCTCAAGAATAGACGACCATATTTCCTCCTGCACTTTCAACACCTAGGGTTAGATACCCCATCAACAACCAACCTCTTATTAGGAGCATTGGAGAACTTTTGACCTTGGAAGCCATCATCGAATAGAGCCCTCTTAGATTCATCACTTCTCCTCTTTCTAAGTTTTTCTTCCTCAAGTTGTTTAGCATAAGTCATGAGGCGGGACAAAACCATATCACTTACTAAATGGCGGTTGGACACTCCTCATTAACCAAGTCAAACACACCCAACACAAATTTGTTCATCCTAGACCTCGGCTCGGCAACCAATTGTGGGGCATGCTTGGAGAGTTGGTTGAACATGAGGGAATAATCCCTCACACCTATGTAATCTTGCTTGAGGTTTATAAATTCCATCATTTTGGCCTCCGTTAGCTCTATAGGAAAGAACCAGTTGAGGAAGGCGTCCTTGAACTCTTCCCAAGGAATGGCATCTTGATTTCCCCTCTCCATCTTCCATTGCATGAACCAAGTTTGAGCCACACCCTTTAGTTGATAGGCTGCTAGTTTTTCCTTTTCCTCCAAATTCACCCCATAATAGATAGCACCTTATACACTTCATCGATGAACTCTTGGTGTTCTTCCTCCGCTTTGGACCCATGGAACTCCGGAGGGTTCATCCTAGTAAAGTCTCTCACTCTTGAGGCTGGAGTATGAGCATTAGGAGCCTAGGCCCCTTGATTCAATTGGTTGGTCATTGCATAGGACAACACAGTTATGGCATTTCAGAACTCAATTTCGGTAGCCCCTCTACCTTGAAGAGCTTGAGGAGTTGGGTCGGCCGGTTGTCCCGCGGGCGTGCGGTCCCTCCTTGGTCTTCCTCTTTGAAACAACATGATCTAGAAGAGCAAAGAGCATTCGTTAGGAGGAAAATTCCTTTTCTTACAAATAAGACATGATATAGGCAATGTAGAAGTGAAACATTTCCTAAAACGCCTCATAGCCTCCCATTCATAGTTGTAGCACGCTTCACAACCATGCATTAGACTCCAATCAACATTGTGTATTGGATTTTAAGGACCTACGAATTATTCTACCTTACGGCACGACCTTTTCGGTAGGTACTATAGAGTGCCCTCACCTTTCAATATAATATTTTGAGAATGAGGCATGATTTATTGTACCTTACAGCATGACATTTTTTGTATATCCTTACCTTACAATGTAATCTTTTTGATAGGAGTCATGAGTCATTCTACCTTACAGCGTGCCCTTTTCGGTAGGTCTTATAAGATATCCATACCTTACGTTATATCTTTTCGGTAGGAGTCATGGAAATAGCTCATCAAACCATCACATTCAAGTATCAAAAAAGGACTTCACATTTTTCTAAGAATCATAAGAAAACATAGGAGCCCAAAAATCCACTTGCAATGCCATACGTACTTTACATGAATTCAATGCATACATGTAAGCCCTTAATCACCATAAAGTCACTTGACTCATAAACCATGTATTAGACCATGAATAACTTGAGAATCTTTGACTTGACATTTTAACAAACACTTGGTGGACACATATGAGTACATGTTTAAATAATGTAAAATGCAAGAGTATAGATCATGAAATAGTGAAATCAATGCATCTTAAAGTCATGTAAATCATCCCACAATATCATGGTAAAACGCCATCATTTATAAATCATATCAAAACTTCACAATAGCTTATAGATTTCATAGCTTGAATTTTTCATCGTCTCAATAGACAAGGATTCGTTCATAGTAAAGACTTAAAATAGATATTCATGTATAATCAACAATATTTGATAAAACCCCAACATATGTCATGCTCACATTTCATAATAATAGATACCCATAATTAATACAACTTGAAAACATGCAATTTTCATAAAATAGGAAGATTGGGCATCTTGGATGAAAAGACCCAATGGTTGAAACCTACATACCTCAAACATGGAGATTTCCTTGATGAAGATTAGAATGAGAACTTGAATTTTGAATGAAGTTCTTGAGATCCGAAATTGAGTTTGGGACACTTGAATTTGGGTGAAATATTCGGCTAAGTGTTAAAGAGGGTTTTGGGGAACCTCTGAGTGATATGGGGTTGACAAATGACTAAGTATAGGTGTTTTTACACATAGGAGGGCATGAGCCCAAGACCCCAAAGCCTTAGGACAAAATAAGAAAAAAATTAGGAACAAAATGCACTGATCCGCGCCCCTCGTGCATCGCGTCTAGGAAGCAGATCCTCACTGTTTTTTGTAAATTTTGAAAATGAAATTTCACTACTGTTGCTCTAAAATTGGGGTTATACCCATTCCCCACTCAATTTTCCCCCCCGATCACGAATATAAAGTTCAGATTTTTGAAATCACGCACGAATTTGAGATATATAAAAATTATGATTATGGGCATTTTCGAGGCACTTTTCGGGGCATTTCACAAAGGTAGACCATACTTCTTTCAACGAGGCCTCCCATTTCGGAGAAGTAACCTCACCTTAAGGGCACTCCCATTTCAGCAAGGATATTTCATTCATCATAACATAATAGTAACCTTACCTTACGGACCTCCCATTTTGGTAAAAATTACCATGAACTCATACCTATGTTTAGCACATAGTTATGGAACTTGGGTACTGGACCCTTGGAGATAGCCCCCCTCCCACAAGTCCGCTCAGTGCTAAGCCATCGTCCCACAAGAATACATATACATACATACATATATAAATATATATATATATATATATATATATATATATATACACACACACACACACACACACATACATGCTTTCAAAAGAGGCATAAGTCATTTCAAATCATTTCAATGCATACTTAGACTAAAAGTCAATTAATATAGAAGTCAATTAATACTTCATGTCATACTTTCACACATACGAATAGCTTATTCATATATATCCATATTGGTGTAAACACCCAAAGTTTTCTTAAAGAGCCATATCATAGACATTATGTGATCACATGTCATGTCATAACAATTCATTCATCAAAATCATATTCATCAACATAATTGGGTCTTAGCCTACATCAGAATCTTTATGAAAGTCAATGTTCATGTATGCATATGCCATGAATGGTGAGAGAATAGCATAGGCAATAGAGATTCATACTTAAATCAACAATACAATATGAAATCCAAGTAAATGCATGAAGAAACTCATATTTAAATCATACTTGAGATTACCCATCCCTAAATCAACATTTAAAGGGACATGCATATTCAAACCTTCATAATATCAATGCAATCCATCAAATTAGGGCTTAACTCACTTTTAAAACATCAATTAAATACAACTCACATCTCAATTGAATCAAATCAATATTAATTTAAAACACTCATATTCAAAGTAAGCTTGCAATTCATAAATTAAGGATTTAAAAGTGTTTGAGGCCTTCATGGTTGAAAGGGACCATGACTCAATACCATATACCTTAGATGATTTAGAAGAATCACGAAGAAATTGATTGGAGAAGAAGACCCTTCCATGAGCTCCAAGCTAAATCTCCAATGGCACACTTGAGGCGAGTTTTTTAAAAGAAAGAGTTTGAATATTCTAAGTGTATTGAATGAATATGAATAATAATATAGGAGTATAGGTCTTTTTAGGGATTTAGGATAGATTAGAAAGTCACAAACAACCTTTAGGAATCACCAAAATTATGAGAAAACCATTAATGAAATGAGTTTCAAAGAGAGTCCATGTGGCCCATAGAAGAGCTCTACGGCTCGTGAAAAGGACCACAGACCATGCAAGGATCCATGGTAAGGGTCTTCATACACTTAGCCAAATTTCAGACAAGGTCGTTTCCACTGACAGCCTCGCGGTTCGTACAATGCTCCACGGTTCATGCAACCTCCCATACAATGATCCAAGTACTGCGATGGTGATTTTATACTTAGAAAAATCGAGCAAAAGGCCTTCACAAGACACTTACCATGGCCTGTGCTGAGGTGGACGACCTGTGCAAGGGCCCATTATGGGTGCCTTAGCCACTGTGTGGCTCTTAAGCCAAGGACCCAACCACAAGCCACCTTCACGGTCAGTGGTAATCACTACAGTCCATGAAGGGCTTAGTGGAGGGTCACTCAGTCTTGAACTCCACCATAGGCCAAAACAAACCACATATAAGGCCAATGGCTACCCTAGGTAGCTTGCATAGATCATGGAGGTGACCATGAAGTGTCACCTTGGTCAAAAACTCCCGGAACCTTGATTTCAAGAACCAATAAAGTCTCACGAGATTCGGGTCCTTACATAATCTCCCCTTTGGGAACATTCACTTTTGAATGAGAAACGGACTAGCTTGAAAGGCTTGACTTGAACATGAAACATCTTAATATGGGAACACAATCCATAACTTATTTCTTAAAAACCATAAAATCATTAAAACTCATGTCAAAACATTCTTTAAACCATTTTCGTGCACATGTATGCATATCATGTCATGAATCATAAGAGTGAAGGAATTAGGACCAATGAGAGTAGAAGGAACCTAATACCTTAAGCTTGAGCAAGTTGGAAAAGATAGGGATATCACTTTATCATGTTTTTATCTGCCTCCGATTAAGTACTCTCCACTTATTCCTCTAAGGCACTTTAACTGAATGCATATCCTTGTTGCAAAGCCACTTTTCTTACCTATCCAAGATCTCAACTGGAACTTCCTCATTGGACAAGTTCTCCTCAACTTCGACACCTTCCAAAGGCTCAATCAAAATAGGGTCACCAATCAACTTCCCCAACTTAAACACATGGAAAACTGGGTGAATAGAATTCATCTTCAAAGGAAAATCCAATTTATAGGCCACCTTTCTAATTTGCTCAACTATCTTATAAGGGCCTATATATTGGGGACTCAACTTTCCCTTCTTACCAAAACTCATTACACCCTTCATAGGAGAAAGCTTCACACATACCTAATTACTGACATGGAATTCAAGATCCCTCTTTCGAACATCTGAAAAGGACTTTTGGCGACTCTGAGCCATCTTTAACCTCTCCCTAAGCAATTACACCCTTTCCATGGCCTCCAACACCAAATTTGTGCCACTCTGCCATCTCTCCCAACTCAAACAACCCCACCGAAGATCTATACCTTCTCCTATACAAACTTTCAAATGGTGTCATACCAATGCTCGCATGGACTATTGTTATAGGCAAAGTCGATAGGTAGTGGGTGATCATCCCAATTTGGCAAGGGAGGTGCATCAATTGGCTAGATTGGGAGTTACGTTGTAAGAGGTTGGTGATGATGGTGTTGTTGTTGTTGATGGGTCTAAGTCTTCATTGGTTAATGAGGTGATAGCAAAACAAGATCTTGACTCCTTTCTTGAATTGAAGGCCTTGGTGAAAGAGGGCAAAGTAGAGGTTTTCTCCCAAGGGGGAGATGGTGTCCTTAGGTACCAAGGTAGGTTGTGTGTACCTTGGGTTGATGGTTTGAGGGAGAAGATCCTTGATGAGGCCCACAATTCTTCTTATTTTATCCACCCTGGTTCCACCAAAACATATAGAGACCTGAAAGATGTGTACTGGTGGGGAGGCATGAAGATGGACATTGCCAAATTCGTTTCCGATTGCCATAGTTATCAAAGAGTCAAAGTTGAACATCAAAGGTCCGGTGGCCTAACCCAAGACATAAAGATTCTCACTTGGAAGTGGGAGGTGATTAATATGGATTTTGTGGTTGAGTTGCCAAAGATGAGGAAAGGTTTTGATTCCATTTGGGTGGTGGTTGATAGGATGACGAAATCACCCCACTTTCTACCGGTTAAGACCACATATGAGGCTGAAAAGTATGCAAGGTTGTACATCCATGAGTCATTAAGGTTACATGGGGTTCCTTTGTCCATTATATCGGATCGTGGTACACAATTCACTTCACACTTTTGGAGGTCTTTTCAAAATGGTCTTGGTAAAAAGTTCACCTAAGTACGGCCTTTCACCTCAAATGGATATCCAAGCTGAAAGGACAATTCAAGCCCTTGAAGATATGCTTAGGGCATGTGTATTGGAGTTGAGGGGCAGTTGGATGACCATCTTCCTTTGATTAAATTTCCCTACAACAATAGCTATCACTCCAGTATCGGTATGACTCCTTTTGAGGCTCTTTATGGGAGACGTTGTAGATCACCGATTGGTTGATTTGAGGTTGGAGAGGTGGCTTTATTGGGACCAGATCTGGTTATGGAGTCTCTTGAGGAGATTTGGATGATTAGGGAGTGATTGAAGATAGCCCAAAGTCGTCAAAAATCCAATACCGATGTGAGAAAAAGAGACCTTGAATTCAAAGTGGGTGATTAGGTTTATTTGAAGGTTTCTCCAATGAAAGGTGTGGTCCATTTTGGTAAAAAGGGGAAGTTGAGTCAAAGATATGTTGGTCCTTATGAGGTCTTGAAAAGGGTTGGCAAGGTAGCTTATGAGTTGAAGTTGCCTAGTGAAATGAATTAGGTTCATCCGGTGTTCCATGTCTCTATGTTGAGAAAATGTGTTAGTGATCCTAATGCTATTGTGCCTTTTGACATTGTGGGTATTGTGAGGATAACTTGACTTATGAGGAGGTTCCAATTCAGATTTTGGATAGGATAGTGAACAGATCGAGGAACAAGGAGGTGGCATCTGTTAAGGTCTTTTGGAGGAACCAACAAATCGAAAGTGCTACTTGGGAGGTCGAGGTGGACATGCAAAAGCGGTATCCTTATCCCTTCCACTCTTCTCAAGCCTAAGGTACTAACTCTAAGTCCCCTATGTGATTTCAAGTCTTATATTTCAGCCCCTATGTCATTCATATGCATTCATGTTTAAGTTGACAAATTCATGATGATTTTTACACTTATATTGAGGTTTCGAAAATGGTGTTTAAATGTAGTGGTGCATTGTTGTTGGGGTTGATTTGTTAATGATTACTCTTGTCTTGTTTGTCTCTTTTACATTCAAGGACAAACAAAAAGTGTCCGAAATATGCCTCGAAATGCCCAAAATTTTAAATTTCATATATCTCAAAATCCATGCCCAATATCAAAAATCCAACTTCATATTCTTGTTTAGGGGGTCAAAATTAGGGGGAGAAAGGTCTAACCCCGATTTAATAGAAAACCATTAGCAATTTTAATTTTCATAATTTTCTTATCCAGAATCGATTCGCGACAGTATCGCAATGCGTAGCTGTCGCGGACATGTGTTAATTTGACCTCACCAAAAGGCCCTCATCATGGACCAGACGCGGACTTGTGCATTTTAGTGCCAATGATTTCTATCTCGGCCTAAGACTTTTGGGTCTTGGGCCTAAGTGTTCCCAACTGTGTTTTTACCTATACTTAGCCTTGTTTCACCTTCATATCATCCTAAACATTCCTCAATACTCACTAAAATACTTGCCCATATTTTCACTTACAAATTCAAGTCCCAAACTGTCATCTTAAGCTAAGGTTTTCCTTCAAGGTTCATCTTCAAGCTTCAAGTCTCCATCTCCAATCTTCACCAAGTTTATCTGTAAGCTAAGGTATGTGGATTTATTTCATGGGTTCCTTTCATCCATGATACCCAAGCCTCCTTTTACTCAAATTTCATGATTTAAAGTTGATTTGCAAATAGGTCCTGCTTATTATGAAATTCACTGCACACTATGTTAAAACTATGTGAAATTATGACTGTTTTGAGCTATAAATCTTTGATCTGTTGTAAGATTTGAGGAGGAGTTTTGATATATGTTGCTTGAGGGTGTTGCAAGGTGTTTATTGGTGGTTTTACAATGGTTTTTCTTGCATGATTTCATCTCTATATTTCATGGTTTTATCCTAACATTACATACCCTCTAAGTGTTTGATAACATGTCCGAATGTGGTTTCTTGAGGAGTTGAAGGTCCAAAGCATGAGATATGATATGATTGACTATATGATGATGAAATGAGGTTATGTATATGATATATTCTATATAAAGTATTGTATTAGACCATGCCCGATCTGGGTAACCTAGTTGAGGGGTTAATGTCTCAACCATTAGGGTGATAGGTGCTATTATCACTAACCTTGATGAGGGGTTTGTACCTCACATACTAGGGTGATGGGTTCTATCATCACTAACCTTGATGAGAGGTTTGTACCTCACATACTAGGGTGATGGGTGCTATCATCACTAATCTTGATAAGGGGTTTGTACCTCACACATTAGGGTGATAGGTGAAATAATCACTAACCTACAAAGGGCTTTGTACTTTGGAAATCTAGTTTGGTCTCTTCTACACATATGATATCCTATATGAGCATGAGTTACTTAAGCATGTTTTACTTATGCATTGATCATACATGCCATATTGTTATATTATGCCTATTGCCTATTGTTATGCATTTTGATTATGATGCCTATCTCTTGTTGCATTGCATCCTACATACTTAGTACATTCAAATGTACTAATGCATACTCTTGCCTACATGATATCACCATGTAGGAACCGGTGCCCAAGTTGATCATCCTCCTCCACGTGGCTACATCGATACTACTCAAGCTTGTGGTGAGTCCTCCACTTCGGGGACCTTAGTCTATGTTGCTCTTCTTATGTATTGAGACATTCTTCTTTATTGTCTATTTTAACTATGAGGGTGAGCTCGGTTGCTTTGTCTTGGCCCCCGCTCTTATCTATGTATTAGAGGTGTTTTTCGGACATGTTATGTATTTAAGCTAAAAGCCTTGACACTATTGTTCTTGATGTCTATGATATGAAAGTGCTTTCTCTTAGCCCCAGTTGTCCCACTTTATTATCTACTGATGCTTGTTTTTACTGCTTCTGCGACGAAGGATGTGTAATGATGTTCTAAGAGGCTTGCTTGGGGTCTCTTCGGGTCCCCCTTGCACCGTGTCACGCCTAGGCCAAGACTTGGGTTGTGACAGAACCCTACCAGAAACAATGTTCCAAACTTAATGGAACTATCAGAATTTGAATTCGGAACCTCCTTGGCCCGGAACCTAATAAAGATCATTTAAATTGTTTCAAACTAAAAAGCACAAAATATTCTCAAAATCTCTAAAAATTACAACAAAGTCATTTTTAGCATTATTTCACCAGTTGAAACCACTGGAATTGATGGAATTTTGATCTAAGCCTCCAAATTCCTAATGTTGATTAAAGTCAAACTTATGATCCAAAATGAAATAAAAATGCAACTTTGGGCCTAAAATCTCTGTCTTAACTCCAAATTCAGTTCTGTAAGTTCTTGTAGACTAGATTTGGCATTCCGAGGTTGATGGAATTGATTGAATCATAATTTGACACTCGAAACTCAAAATTTCCAATGTTAAGTCTTTTAAAACTCTTTCTTTATCAAAATTCCAACTTTTTACAAGGTTTTCAAAATTTGACTTTCAGACTTGAAAAAAAATTACTCGAGGTAACTTTCAGGAAGGGAAAGTTGAAAATGCCAAAAATGACCTTCGAGATCATTACAACGATCGACTTAGTGAGAAATTGATCAAGGCTTTTAGTCCATTTAGTGAAGTTGGTCTAGAAGAATAGCTCAATCAATTTACAAATTCCATGGACTATCTCCAAGAGGGCTCCACAAACAAAGATTTTCTTCTAAATCTCAAAGTCCTAGCCACTATACCCCTGTTGGCGGACCTATCATTAGATTCTAACATTCTAAATGTATCCAATGATTACTCTATTGTTTGGAATGTGAGGGACATCAATATTCAAGAAGCTACTGAAAGAATCAAACATCTCAAAATAATACACCAAATCCCTATTCTTGTTGTACTTAAGCCTTTTGCAAATAACTCCCAAATCTAGATGATCAGTCTTCAACTTGGAATAGATCATGCATTGTGCAATCCAAATTGTAATATCTTGTTATTCTAGAAAAAGACTGATGAGTCATAGAAATACGACTCCTTTAACACTTTAAACAAAGAATTTATGCGCATTCTCAAGCAAATTTATTATTTTAATTTTTGTTTTTTGTTGCTTTCCAGGAAAAAGACTAAGGCATGGAAGAAATGAGAGTACGAAAGAAAAAGAATGAAAAAGAGTGCAAAGAGGAGAAAAAAATGGAATCAAGTGTGGGCACACGGGGGCCTACACCACTCGTGTACTTCCACACGGACCGTGAGGCCCATCGTGGCCTCACACTTGGCTGATGGCAGTGGCTATTTGGTGAACGCAAGTCCCACAACATGTGTCACGAACCGTGGGACGTCAAATGGGTCATCATGAAGCTCGTTAAAGTGACGTGAAGGGGTAGTCCGTTGAAAGTAGAAAGATTTTGGCCAAGTGGCATGAGAAGGCACGTCTCACAGGTAGTTGGGAGTATGACGGGTTGTCCCAAGTCCCGTTTAGGTGAAGTGAAGGTGACACCGTCGAAAAACAAGCAAAATAGTCTAAGTGAAGCCAGACTGAGAGTTACACGGATCACGACCTGTGATGTGACGGCGTGTGAGAAGATGAGCAAAAAAATGGTTAAGGTATGGCAAACGGTCCATGAAATAGACCGTTTAAGCTCAGACGGCCCATCTACTGGTGCATGGAGAGGCTGCTGGCGAGGAATCAAAGTGCAACCATGTAGACCGTTTGACGGTACGTTTACCTTCACACGGACCGTTTGGTGACCCATTTCAATGCCGATGGATTTTTTCTATTTTAATTAGGGTTAGGTTTTGTTTATATATAAATAGTTATTTTTTTTATTTTTACTTTGTCTTGGACGACGAGAGACAGAAAACATTGAAAAATATTATTTTCTTAGAGATTTCACAAGATTTTGGGATTTTGCTTATCAAATTCAAGATTGTAACTTGTGGATTCATCGATTCTTTAATAGTAAGTCATTTATTATGAATTCCTTATATCATTACATGTTTTCTTCCTTGAATATGTTGGGCTAAACCCACAACTAGGGTTGTGGGAACCATGACAAATCAATAAATAGGCGAATATAGGGTAAATCTTGGGATTGATTAGCGAATACATCGTAGTAATCTTTATTATAATTTTCTCCTTGATGAGTCAATGCATTAGGGTAAGCCTTTATTCATTACATACCCGAAAGGGATGTTTCGATTAGGAAAAGAGTTCTACGATGGAAATTCGAGGTTTTTAACCTAGTCTAAGTACTTGAGACCGAAAGATGAGAGCATTTTGGGATTAACAACTAGGGTTAGTACATATACGTTCTGAGACGGAAAGGCAATGAATGATATGCATTTAAGAGGGATCGAGAGGTGAATTAGATGTTACATAACTTGTTAGATCTTATCTGCGTAATCATAAACGAGTTTACCACTAGATTCGGTTATCACATTAGTTGTCATGGGGAACACTATCCTAGATTCGCATAAAATTTTTGTAATCTAGTCATTGTTGCATTCATTTACTGCTTAATTTTAGTAACTTAGTTCGAAAAACCAAAGCCCCCACCCCATTTACTTTATCCAGTTTTGTTTCGAGAATAGATATTACATATGAAAAATGGTGCTAATAGATGTATTCTCACACATTCCTTGTGAGATCGACCTCAACTCTGGTTGAGTTCTATATTTGATCGACGACCGCTTTACTATTCCTTTTGGACTGTAAATTTGGGCGTACCAAATTTTGGCGCCATTGCCGGGGAATACGGCGAAGTAATAGTCTATTAGTTTCTATTTTTGGTTTGTAATACTAGTCCCTCATTTTACTTTTTTTTCTTGTTTTTGTTTCTTGGTAGGGATCCTGCGTTGCATGCCAAACAACCGAAGCAAGGGTGAAACACTTGTTCCCTATGACCCCGAGCTTACTAGATCAATTTGGAGAATGAATCCCAAGAACGCAAAGCAGTTAGACTAAGAGAGTTGGCTGTGAACCCTACAGGTGGGGAAAACGATGGTTTGGGTGACAATGACAATGCTAGAAATGAGGTACCACCGGCAGCACCACTTAGACAGGTGTTGATGCCCGGTGTTAGACCCCAAGTGCCTTGGCGGCCCGAAGCAGTGAACGATGATGATGAGGGTGCTGGGACCACTGGGGCAATTGTACTTCCCCCACTGCCCACAAGTGTTAAGTTCACTATCACTAGTACTATGTTGCAGATGCTATAGTTGAAAGGGTTGTTCGGCGGAGCGGCAACAGAGGATGCAAATTAGCATATCCTAAACTTTCTGGTGACAGGCCAATTATCTGAGATTCTTGAGGTCAGTCAGTAGGCAATTAGGTTGTAGTTATTCCAATTGTCTCTTTCTGGTGGGGCAACGAAGTGGCTGAATGAGCTTCCACATGATTCCATCCGCGCTTGGGGAGAGTTAAAGGAGGCATTCTTAGAGAGGTTCTTCCCCGCATCAAGACAGTTGAAAATGATAGACGACATCGGGTCTCACAAGAAACTGCTGAATGAAGCATTACATGAGACTTGGGAGCGATTCAGGCAGAAGCTTAAGTAGTGCCCCGATCATCTCCTCACAGATGAGCACTTGCAGGCAGTCTTCTATAGGTCTTGCAACTTTGTGACAAAGTCGATCATCGATGCTGCTTGTGGGGGATCATACATGTCTAGGACTTTCCTAGACATAGTAGTGATCTTAGATTAGGTAGCTAAGAATAACAGGGAATGGTACACGAGAGATGGAGACTGTTCAGGGCTCATCTTTGAGATTACTGCGGAACAACGATGAAAGGAGGAAGAACGGGATCAAGACATGGCCCAAATGAAGACCCAACTGGACTTGATTGAAAAGCGGTTCTTAGATGGAGGCACCAAAAAGGTAAAATCTATAGACACAATGCTCAGGTATGATGACCAAGGTTATAATTATGATTAGGAGGAGAACTTCTTAGGCAGCCAGGGGGGTTACCGGCCGTTCAACATCAGTAATAAAGGTCGGAACTATGGTCGTGATCAGAACTATCAAGGAAACTAGCAGAACAGAGATAGCTAGATGAACCGAGAGTGCCAGAATAATGGTGGGGGAAACTCCAAATTAGAAGAGATGATGTCAAAGGTGCTTGAAAAGGTTGAGTCCACTGAGGTTCGGATGCTAGATATAAAAGGGGAGATATCCAATCTTCGGCAATTGGTCTACTCGAATTCCACTTTGATCAAGCAATTAAAGCAGCAAATGGGGAATTGTCAGCAGCCATAAATCAGAGAAATGGTGGTTCACTTCTGAGCGACACTATTCAGAACCCGAAAAATGATGGTCATTGCATGGCAGTAACCACTAGGAGTGGTAAGGTACTCTTTGACACCGTTATACCTAGTAATGCAGGTTTGGGTGTAGCTAGGGGAAAGATGCCTAAGCCCATAGAGACGCATGTTGATAATTTAAGTGAAGAAGTAGAGGTGACACCAGCAGAGCCTAAGATTACTAAAGAGCCTGACGTGACACCACCAGTGACCCAACCTCTGCAGCCATTCCTAAGACACCACCACCATTCCCACAGAGGTTACAAAAGAAGGTCGAAGATGGCAAGTTTCAGAAGTTCTTGTCCATGCTAAAAGAGATTTCAGCAAACATCCCTCTAGTGGAGGCACTTGAGTAGATGTCGAGCTATGCTAATTCATGAAAGAATTAGTGACTAAGAAGAGGACAGCCATAATCGAGCCGACAAATAATCTCTACCACTGTAGTTCCATTGCCACAAGATCTCTTGTAGAAAAGAAGATCCGGGAGCTTTCACTATCCTATGTACCATTGGAGCATTTGATTTTGCAAGAGCTCTCTGTGGTCTGGGTGCCAGTATAACTTGATGCCACTAGCAGTTTACAGGCCGCTGGGCTTAAAAGCCCCCACAAGCACAACAATGCGGTTACTCATGGCAGATAGATCGGTAAAGCGGCCTCTGGGGATTCTATAGATGTACTAGTTCATATGGGCCGGTTCATTTTTCCTGCAAACTTTGTTATTCTATACTGTCAGGTGGATTTTGAGGTTCCCATCATCCTTGGGAGACCATTTTGGGCTACTAGCAGGGCATTGGTAGACATAGAGCGAGGAGAGCTGACTTTCAAACTCAACACGGAAGAGGTGAAGTTCAATGTGTGTGCTGCAATAAAGAGACCTAAAGAGGTGGTGGTAATGTCTATCCTAGATGTTGAAGATGATTGTCTTTCTGAGATCCTACTTAAGGAAACAATGAGTGTAGACACATTAGTAATAGTGTTGATGAACGTCCCAGATGATGGTATTAGCAGGTACGCAGACACCATGAATGCGTTGCAAGGTAGGGGAACCAGGTCATTTGTCCCTAGAAAATTGGACTTAGACCTATAGAATAGGGCAACATCGCCAGCTAAACCTTCCATTGAGGAGCCTCCAACTGTGGAGCTCAAGGAGCTACCCCAGCACCTCAGGTATGTACTTTTAGGTACTGACAACACTCTTCCTGTGATTTTACCTGCAGATCTTCATGAAAACTAGGTGGAGGCATTGCTTGCGGTCCTCTAATAGTTCAAACGAGCTATTGTTGGACCATTGCGGATATCATAGGGATTCCTCCTAGGATATGCACACACAAGATCAAATTGGAGGATTATTGTGTGCCCAGTATTAGGCACTAGCGCAGGCTGAACCCACCTATGCAAGAGGTGGTGAAAAAGGATATCATCAAGCGGCTGGATGCTGGGGTGATACACCCCATTTCTAACAGCAAGTGGGTCAGTCCAGTGCAGTATGTCTTGAAGAAAGGGGGCATGACAGTAGTTGCCAACGACAAAAATGAGTTAGTCCCATTGAGATCTGCGACTTGATGGCGAGTGTGCATGGACTACCAAAAGCTGAATAAATGGACCTTGAAGGACCATTTCCCATGACCTTCATAGACCAGATGTTAGACAGGTTGGCAGGTAGAGGGTGGTACTGCTTCATAGATGGGTACTCGGGCTATAATCAGATATCCATAGCCGTATAGGATCAGGAGAAGAGTACTTTCACTTGCCTGTATGGGACTTTTTCTTTTAGAAGGATGACCTTCGGGCTGTGCAATGCCCCAGCCACCTTCCAGAGCTGTATGATGTCGATCTTTTCTGATATGGTTGAAGATATCCTCGAGGTATTATGGATGACTTCTCTGTAGTAGGTGATTCCTTTGATACATGTCTGTTGAATCTTAGCAGGGCACTACAGCATTGTGAGGAGGCTAACTTGGTGCTAAATTGGGAGAAGTGCCACTTCATGGTCACCGAGGGGATAGTTCTTCGCTATAAGATTTTTTAGAAGGGCATAGAAGTGGATTAGGCGAAGATCGAGGTGGTTAAGAAACTGCTGCCACCCATATCTGTGAATGAGATCCAGAGTTTCCTTAGGCATGCAGAATTCTACCAACGATTTATCAAAGACTTGTCCAAGATCGCACATCCTTTGTGCAAACTATTGGAGAAGGATGCAAAGTTCCATTTTCATGATAGCTCCAAGTATGCCTTTGAGACTCTGAAACAAAAGCCGATTTCTGCTCCTGTGGTGGTTGCACCTGACTGGACTGCCCCATTTGAGGTTATGTGTGATGCAAGCGGAATCATTGTGGGTGTTGTGCTCTGACAGAAGCACAACAAGATTTTCCACCCCATATACTATGCCAGCAAGACCCTCAATGATGCTCAAAAGAATGATACAGTGACTGAGCAGGAATTGTTGGCTGTGGTATATGCATTTGACAAGTTCCGGGTATACTTATTGGGTAACAAATCAATAGTACACACCGACCATGTGGCTTTGAGATACCTCATGGCAAAGAAAGATGTTAAGCCGTAGTTGATTAGATAGGTTCTCCTGCTGCAGGATTTTGACTTCGAGGTCCTAGACAGAAAAGGATTTAAAAACAAAGTAGCAGACCACTTGTCAAGATTGGAGGATGAGTTAAGACTTAAGGATTGGTTGAACATCAATGATTCCTTTCCCGATAAGCAGGTATTGGCAGCTTTTGTTGACCTCATTTTTTGGTTTGCTGATTTTGCTAACTTTCTGGTGAGTGATATTATGCCAGAGGGCCTTAACCCTCACCAGAGAAAAACATTTCTTTTTTATGTGCGTAGGTACTTCTGGGATGACCCGTACATGTTCAGAACGTGTGCTAATGGGGTTATCAGGCTATGCATTCCAAAAGCGAAAAATTTGAGTATAATGAGGTCTATCACTCATCTGCAGTGGGGGTTCATCATGGTGGGGCCAGAACAGCGAAGAAGCTTCTCCAATGTGGGTACTACTAGCCCACTATTTATAAAGACGCCCATGACTTGGTGCTTGGGTGTGACCAATACAAACGACAGGGCAACATCTCGAAGCGCCAAGAGTTGCCCATGACCCCAATTCTTGAGGTATAGATTTTTGACGTCTAGAGAATTAACTTCATGGCCCCATTTATGAGTTTGTATGGAAAGAAGTACATCCTGATGGTAATGGACTATGTCTCCAAATGGGTGGAGGTTGTTGGATAGCCAAACAATGAGAGCAAGAGTGTTGTCCAATTTCTAAGGCGCAACATCTTTTCCACATTTGGGACACCCAGAACTGTGATTAGTGATGGGGGTTCTCACTTCTGTAACAAGGTTTTCCATGTAGCACTCACAAAATATGGAGTATGACAGCACAAGGTTGCCACACCTTATCACCCGCAGACTAGTGGACAGGTTGAAGTTTCAAACAAAGATATCAAGAAAATCTTGACCAAGTCTATGAATGCTACCCGGAGGGATTGCGCAAGTAAGCTAGATGATGCTCTTTGGGCTTACCGAACGGCTTACAAGACACTCATTAGTATCTCCCTATATCAGTTGGTGTTTGGTAAAGCCTGTCATCTACCAGTGGAGTTAGAGCACAAGGCACTGTGGGCTTTGAAAAAGCTCAACATGAATTGGGAGTAGGCTGCTGACCTAAGACTTGACCAGATCAATAAGTTGGATGAGTTTCGCTTCCAAGCATATGAGAGCGCAGCATTTTACAAAGAGAGAATGAAGATACAACATGATAAGCATATTGCTCAACGGAGTTTTAGTGTAGGCGACAAGGTAATTTTATACAACTCCAGGTTGGGGCTCTTCCCAGGCAAACTCAAGTCAAGGTGGTCTGGCCCGTACACGATTAGCCAGGTGTTTCCTTATGGTGCAATTGAGCTAGAAGCAGAAAATGGGGATTGATTTAATGTAAATAGGCAGAGAGTTAAGCAGTATTTGGGTGCAGCAGAAGAAACCTTAGTGATTGTGGTCTTGCTTCTTAACAAAGTTTGAGCAGTCAAGACAATGCGTCGTGCCGCAACGTTAAATCAAGCGCTCCATAGGAGGCAACCCATGCGTTAATGGTTAAATAAAAAAGCTTTAATTTATATTTCATGAAATTTCTTGTTTTTGCTTTGTGTTTCCACGTGAGTACAGGTGCCATTTTAGAAGTCGAAAGCTTACATGAGGTGGACGGCATAGCTGGATGTCAGAGCGTAAAATTTGGCTAAGTGAAAGGCCACGTGCATCTGCACGGTCCGTCTGACGTGGGATGGCTCATGTGAGTGACCGTCTGATGTTGTGTTTGGGACATGGGCAAGTGCATAGAGTGATAGAGATGAAGTGAGGCCACATAGGCCACTACATGACCCGTTAACATTGACACGGCCCATGTGGCCAGTCGTCCGGATGGTGCAACTTTTTTTTAGTCAAGTGGGGTGACATGGACGGTCCATAGGGATCGTGCAATATGTCACTATTCGTCTAACGGGCCATTTAGGCACACCAATTACCGCTTGACCAGGTAAGTTCTCAAATTCTACAAGGATGGGCCAACAGACAGTCCAAACGGACCGTGACATGTGTCACGGGCCGTGTGGACACCCATCCAGTCAGCTTTGACCGGTCAACAGTTTGACCAAGGTTTTAAATAACCCCACTTGGTCCCAACATTTCACTTTTCACTTCCCCTTTCTCACTCTAACTCTCACGGCTCCCCCTTCCCTTTTTCTCACTTTCTATCTTAAAACTCCAACAACAATTCGTGAGTTAATATCATGATTTGTAGCTCAAACCAAGTGTGGGTCTCAAGTTTTTCAAGCAACTCCTCTTCTTCATTGCTATTCGCTAAGTAACAACCTAATTTCTCTATCTTGTAAAGTTGCTTTTGGTGCTTGCATGTGTAGATCTTAGTCAAAGATTAGTTCTTTCTTGATTTAAAGCATCATAATTTACATTGTTGATGTTGGGTGTGCATGTGGTGGTGAAAACCACCATTTTTGAGATCTTAAGGTCTAAAATATGAAAAGTGAGGATTTTTGTTGCTTTTTGACATAACTTTTGAGGAAATTGACTTTTATATGCTATCGTGTTGATGTAATCATGTTTAAAGTGGGGTGAAATGGCTTAAACTTGTGTGTATGTGCATATTGAGTCGAAGAATGGGCGAAGGGGGTCGGACGACCGGCTTAACGGCCATGTCATGGCTCACAGATCATGTAATGGACCATGCTGTGCCGTCCGTCAGATCAATGACCAAGTGGTCGTGGACAAGCCCTTTCACGGACCGTGTCTCGTTACACGGGCCTTGTAGGATCTCGTTCACCCTATTCCACCTGTATTATTTTACATAGGTTGCTTTTAATTTTTAAGTTATATATGTTCTTAAGTGCAATGGCCCTGTAATAGACCGGGTGACGCCATTCGTAAGGGTTATTGTCACTTTTATGGCATAAGGGAAGTCAGAGTACCCGTTAGTGCATCAACCTGCGGGTGCAATAATTTCTAACAACGTGTATTCCTTTGTGGCACTTACAGGTACTATGGGTCCACGACGTAGATTAGTCAGACGCAGTGATAGGGATGAGCCTGTGTCATGCCTCCATGACTCCCCAACCGTATCACGTAGCAATCAGACTGGGAGTGACTCAGGTGATGACTCCTCCAGTGGGTTCGAAGTTCGCTATATAGGCAATGTCTCCCCCAACTCTTCTCGTACTACGTGGGCTCATACATCAGGCCGTAATAGAGCTCCCTACTTTGACGAGGGGGTTCCTTCCATGGGAGTTGAGGAGGATGTAGCGGCCCCAGAACAGGAGAACACTTTGGACCAGGATGAGCAAGGGAAAACTCCTGAGGCTGAGGGTAACGATACTGAAGAGCAGGCGAATGAGGTCGAACTCCGGGACAGTGATGACGAGGCCATTCATTTTGCAGTCTCCCAAATGATAGATCCTGAAACTGCCCGGGCATTTATTGTCTTTCTGAGGGGCCGGTGGACAGTCCCACGCGGTAACGATATTTACACCAACGAACTTAAAAAGGTTTCGGGGGGCTCAAACAGCGGTCGGTCCTTCCGGAGGTTCGGGTAATCACTGACCAACTTGACTCATATAATTTCGGTTGGATGGCACAACCACCAGGGTACTATGGGCCCGCTATTGTTGAAGAGTTCTATACCAACTATGCCGCTAGTCTACTAAATTGGTGGAGGGTACCAAATTAAGAAAGGTGAAGAGATAGGTCGCCCTTACTAGGTCCCCGAGGTCACATGTAACGGTGCGTGGTACACGAGTGAATATATTAAAAAGCACCATTAACAGGTTCCTATTTGGGCCAGACTACCAAGCTCCTCCAGATACCCAGTTTATGGATACACACATATAGATTGTGGACACAGTGCGAATGTCTGATTCATCATCTAGCGCTACACTATTGGGATGGATCGCCCAGCGAATAGCCATTCAGGGGACAGAGGCGCCTTCGGTTACAGACCCCAAGTGTCCTATCACCAAAGCATCATTGACATTTGTTGCAAAATTTTGGTGGTCGGTGGTGACAGCCAGGTTACGGCCCATAGGAAACGATAACCTGATCCAGCCTTTGCATGCTTCTCTTATAGCATGACTGATGTCCAAATATGGAGTAAATATGGGCCGAATTATTGCTTTCGACATGGGGGACCGAGCTTTATCTTATAGAGCTCGCATGCCCTTCCCGTTCTTCATTCGTGCCCTTTACAAACATGCCGGTGTTTTGCTACTAATTTTTTCGATGAGAAGATAGCTCCCAAGGGCGTAGCCAACATTGCCCTGATTAAGGATGTCCAAAACCCACTCGTAAGGAGCAGAACACGTTTACTAGGGGGGCCAACAAACTTTCCATCCTCACCTCCACAGCAACCCCTGCCATTTGAGGACTATACAACTGCCGCACCTAAGTAGCCCGAGGGTAGTGGTGCAACTCCTCCAGTTCAGCAAGGGTACGCATATGTGTCCTACGAGTTTTTGGCCAGATTGGTGGCGTACTAGCAGCAGACACTCGCTATTATTGAACAAATTGTATATAGGATTGAGTAGGTGGTACAATCTCATTCACAGAGGGTGGTAGACCAAGGTAACGAAGCCCTTCTAAGCCAAATCACCACCCTACATAGCCAAGTAAGTACGTTGGAGGGACACTTCCATAGCATGTTTGGGAGTATGACCGGGGATGAAATAAAGGATCTGGTATAGACGATGAATGATATGAAGGCTCAGATTGCTAAATTGACTGCACAGTACGATGCCCCTGCACCGGCCCCACCTCCAGATGTCACGACCCAGGCCTATGGCCTAGAAGTAACATGGCGAATGGGGAACCTGAAGGAACCCTAAACAAGCCTCTTAACTTACCATTACACATCATTGGTCGCGGAAGCATACAAGGACATAAAGAGTAATAATAGGGCAATGGGACAAAAGGGAATGCACATAAACATCATAAAAAAGAGACAAGAGTCAAGTTCATCATAAGTACATAGTATATCCAAACACCTCTAATGCATAGATATAACAGGGGCGAAGACAAGCTACCGGGCTCACTGTCATAGTCAACATAGAGCATAAGAAAGATGTCTCATTACAAAGACAAGATCAACATAAACCGAGGTCCCCGGAATAGAGGACTCACCAACACATTTGGAATAGCACCGTCTAGCCACCTGGAGGAGGAAGATGATCAACTTGGGCACCGGTCCCTACATGGTGATATCATGTAGGCAAGAGTATGTGTTAGTACGTTTCAATGTACTAAGTATGTGGGATGCAATGCAACAAGAGATAAGCATCATAATCCAAAAGGCATAACAATAGGCAATAGGCATAATATAACAATATGACATGTATGATCAATGTATAAGTAAAACATGCTTAAGTAAATCATGCTCATATAGGATATCATATGTGAGGAGGAGACCAAGCTAGACTTCCAAGGTATAAACCATTTGGGGTTAGTGATGATAGCACCCATCACCCTAGTGTGTGAGGTACAAACCCCTCATCAAGGTAAGTGATGATCGCACCCATCGCCCTAGTGGTTAAGCATTCAACCCCTGAACTGGGTTAGTGATGATTGCACCCATCACCCTAGTGGTTGAGCATTAAACCCCTCAATTGGGTCCCCGAACAGGACATGGTCCACCACAACACTTTAGATAGTATTCATCATGTCCATAAGCTCATTTCATCATCATATAGTCAATCATATCATATCTCATGCTTTAGACCTTCTTTTCCTCAAGAAATCATAACCGAATATTTTGTCAAACACCTTGGGGGTCTATAATGGGGGTAAAAGAGCATGCAATTTAGAGATAAAATCATGCAAGTAAATCCATTGTAAAACCATCAATCAACACCTTCCAACACCCCCAAGACATTCATCTCAAAACCTCTCATCAAATCCAAAATTAGATCCAAGATTTGAAGCTCAAAACATGTTAAAACAACCATACTTTCATGAACAAAAATCATTGTGCAATAAATTTCTCAATATACAAGACCCACATGTAAAAATCAACTTTAAATCATGAAATATTAAGTAAAAGAGGATTTAGGCACCATAGGTGAAAGGACCCAATGGTTCAATGCCACATACCTTAGCTTTTGTGAAGTACTTGAAGAAGACTTTAATGGAGATTTAAAGCTTGGGAGAGATTCTTGAAAAAATCCTTGAGATTGGCCTTGAGTTTGGGACTTGAATTTAGGGTTAGAAATGAGTCTAAGTGTTTGGGGAAATATTGGGGAATGTTTTTGGGTGATATGAGGATGAAATAAGGCTAAGTATAGGTGAAAGTATGTTTGGGAAAACTTAGGTCGAATACTTAGAAAAATCTAGGCGAACTAGGAAAAGACAGTGCAGAAATAACACCTCTTTGCGTTGAGGTTAGACCCTTGTCACCCTAATTTGGACTCCCTGAACAAGAATATGAAGTTGGATTTTCGAAATTTCAAATGGATTTTTAGATATATGGAAAACAAGATTCCGAGCACTTCCAAGGCACGTTTTCGGGCACCTTTTGGAGTCGTTTCAATATCTCCCCGTTGGGAACATTCGTCCCCAAATTTAGAAGAGACGTACTGGACAAGAATAATCATGAACAAATCAGCACCAACATGAATGAAACATTAATTTTTAAACATCACTTTCAAAATCCCATCATAAGTGTGAAATCATCATAAATATCCAACTTAAACATGAAAGCACATGAATGACATAGGGGCTGGAATGTAAGAATTGAGGTCACATAGGGGACTTCAAATTAGTAGCTTAGGCTTGCGCAGAGTGGAAGAGATAAGGGTGCTGCTTTTGCATGTCCGCTTCGGCCTCCCAAGTAGCACCTTCGACTTGTTGGTTTATCCAAAGGACCTTAACGGATATGACTTCTTTGTTCCTCAATCTCCTTATTTGTCTATCTAGAATCTGAAATGGAACCTCCTCATAAGTCAAGTTATCCTCAACAACACCCACAACATCAAGAGGTACAATAGCATTAGGATTACCAACACATTTTCTCAACATAAAGATATGAAACACCGGATGGACCAAATTCATCTCACTAGGCAACCTCAACTCATAAGCCACCTTACCAACCCTCCTTATCACATCATAAGGACCAACATACCTAGGACTTAATTTCCCTTTCTTACCAAAAGGAACCACACCTTTCATTGGAGAAACCTTTAAATAAATCCAAGCACCCACTTGGTATTCTAGGTCTCTTCTTCTTACATCGGCATAAGGTTTTTGACGACTTTGGGTTGTCCTCAACCTTTCCCTAATCATATTTACCTTCTCAAGAGCATCCAAAACCAGATACGACCCCAATAAATCCACCTTTCCAACCTCAAACCATCCCACTGGTAACCTACAATGTCTCCCACAAAGAGCCTCGAATGGAGCCATACCAATGCTAGAGTGGTAGCTATTGTTGTAGGCAAACTCAATCAATGGAAGATGGTCATCCCAACTACCTTTAAGCTCCTACACACAAGCCCTAAGCATATCATCAAGTGTTTGAATGGTCCTCTCGCCTTGGCCATCCGATTGAGGGTGGAAGACCGTACTAAGGTGAACCAAAACCCCTTTGAAAAGACTTACAAAAGTGGGAAGTAAATTGTGCACCACGATCCGATATAATGGATAAGGGAACCCCATGCAACCTCACCAACTCATGGATGTACAACCTTGCATACTCTTCAGCCCCATATGTAGTCTTGACTAGTAGAAAGTGAGCCGATTTCTTCACCCTATCAACCACCACCCATATGGAATCAAAACCTTTTCTAGTCTTGGGCAACCCAACCATGAAATCCATGTTAACTACCTCCCACTTCCAAGTAGGAGTCTCTATGTTTTGGGTTAGGTCACCTGGTCTTTGATGTCCGGCTTTAACTTGTTGGCAACTATGGCAATCGGAAACAAATTTGGCAATGTCCCTCTTCATGCCTCCCCACCAATAACATCCCTCGAGTCTTTATACATTTTGGTGGAATCGGTTTGGATAGAATAAGAGGAATTATGGGCTTCATCAAGAATTTTCTCATTCAAACCATCGACAAATGGCACACAACCTACCTTGGTATCTGAGGGTCCCATCTCCCCCTTGGGAGAAAACCTCTATTTTGCCCTCTTTCACCAAGGCCTTCAATACAAGCAAGGAGGAGTCTAGATCCTGTTTTGCTATCACCTCATCAACCAAAGAAGATTTAGAACCATCAACCACATCTTCTAACCTCACCCCCAATCTAGCCAACCTATGCACCTCCCTAGCCATCTCCCTTTCACCAACATCCATATGAGATAGGCTACCCATGAACACCTGACTCAAAGCATCCACCACAACATTTTCCTTACCCGAATTGTAATGCACACTCATGTCATAGTCCTTATGGAGTTCTAGCAACCTTTTTTGTCTCAAGTTAAGATCTTTTTGTGTGAACACATATTGAAGGCTTTTTTGATCGGTGAAGACATCAACATACATCCCATACAAATAATGACGCCAAATCTTTAATGCAAACACCACGATGACCAATTCAAGATCATGGGTAGGGTAGTTCTTTTCATGCACTCTGAGTTGTCTAGAAGCATAGGCTATGACCTTCCATTTTGCATCAGTACACAACCCAAACCAACTCTAGATACATTACAATACATAACAAATCCCTCAAGCCCATCCGATAGTGACAATATAGAAGCATACACAAGTCCATCTTTCAATGTTTGAAAACTTTTCTCACATTCATCGGTCCATACAAACTTAACCTTCTTTTGAGTCAACTTTGTCATAGGAGAAGCAATGGAGGAGAACCCATTCACAAACCTTCTATAGTAACCCGCAAGGCCCAAGAAACTCCTAATATCCAATGGGGTCAATGGTCTAGGCCAATTCCTAATCATATCGATTTTCTTAGGATCCACTTTTACACCATCCCCCGACACTACATGACCCAAGAATACAGCCTCCTTCAACCAAAATTCACACTTGTCATACTCAGCATACAATCTCTCCTCCCTCAATCTTTGCAATACAACCCTCAAATGACCCATATGCTCCTCCCTACTATGTGAATAGATCAAAATATCATCATTGAAGACCACAACAAAGGAACCAAGGTAGGGCTTGAAGACCCTAATCATTAGGTCCATGAAGATGGATGGCGCATTAGTCAATCCAAAGGACATCACCACAAATTCATAATGCACATACCTAGTCCAGAAGGCCGTTTTTGGAATATCGCACTCCCTCACCCTTACTTGATGGTACCTGGACCGAAGATCAATCTAAGAGGAAAAACTAGCCCTTTGCAATTGGTCAAACAAGTCATCAATCCTTGGAAGAGGATATCTATTCTTTATAGTGAACTTATTGAGTTGCCGGTAGTCAATGCATGTTCTAAGTGACCCATCTTTCTTCTTTATGAGCAACACTGATGCACTCCAAGGTGATTGGCTAGGTCTAATAAATCCCTTCTCCAACAGATCTTTCAATTATTCCTTTAACTCCTTCAACTCCGTCGAGGCCATAAGGTAAAGGGGAATGGAGATAGGTTGGGTGTCGGGAAGGAGATCTATGCCAAAATCTTTCTCCTTTTTGGGAGGGATACGGGGAAGGTCATTTTGGAAGACATCAAGAAATTTATTTACAATTGGAACCAACTCAATAGAAGGGACTTTGGACTCCACATCTTTGACTCTCACAAGATGATACAAACACCCCTTGGAAATCAACCTATGGGCTTTAATGCATGAGATGAACCTACCCCTCACTATTACATCATGACTCTCCCACTCAAGGACGGGTTCGTTTGGAAATTGAAACTTGACCCTACGGGTTCTACAATTGATAGAAGCATAGTATGAATGCAACCAATCCATCTCAAGGATAACATCAAATCAACCATATCTAATTCAACAAGATCACAAGGTAAGATTTTATGCAAGATGCAAACTGGACGATTTCTATACACCCTCCTAGCAACAATAGAGGCACCAATAGGGGTAGACACCTCATATGACTCATGCAATAACTTCGAATCAACATGGAACTTTTTAGCAATAAAAGGGTAACAAAGAAAAGGGTGGCACCCGAATCAATCAAAGTATATACATCAAGATCAAATATTTTCAACGTGCGGGTAACACATCGGTAACCTCACTGACCCCTCGCCTCCCATGTAAAGCATAGAATCGATTGTTCCTTGGGGCACCACCTTGAGGACCAGCTCTGCCCAATGGAACCGTATTTGCAAACCCGAACTTTGCCACGATTACTAGGACAATCTACCGTCTTGTGACCAAGCTCCCCAC
>JAPFFP010059370.1:0-27448 GCA_026153255.1 Solanum medicagineum | reverse complement strand
TCGTCGACTCCCGGGATTCAGGCCTCTGTACCTCCACCTCCACAGCCTAGTTCAGAGGTTGGGGAGTTGAGGGAGACTGTACAGCAGCTGGTTCAGCTTGTATCCTCCTGTGTTTTTCTACACTTTTGCCCTACTAACTCTGTTATTTTCACTTTATTCTCCCTTTTTCCTACTTCAAGCTTTTCTGAGTGTTTTCTTCTCATTTTTAAACTTTTTGCCTTGTGTCACACTTCATTTTGCTTTAAAAGCTTACATTAAGGCATCACTTATTTTTCTTGCACCTAATACATGATTTTTCCCTTTTTATCCATATCACTAACTCACCCCTTTATTTTTGTTTCCCCCTTACACCAGTCACACTCAACTTAGGCTTTTGGCCTATATTGAGGTGCACAATATCCATCCTCAGAACCAAGGCAGCTTTTGGTAGCCACCCTCAACTTGGGCTTTTTTCCTCTGTTAAGGTGCACAACGTTCAAGGAAGGACTAGGGCCCATTTTAGGATTTTATAACTAATAAGGTTATGTTAATCAGGTATTTTCAAAGAATAGGTACAATTTAGGCTCAAACATTAGGAACAATGGATTATATCACCATTTTGGTTGGTCCTTTTAGGCTAAGTGGACTAGTAAGAACAATGGCCCAAGATCCTTTCCTAATGAAATTAACCTACAATCTAACTTAGAGTAGCAAGGCAAGTTCTGAACTAGAACAAAACACATGAATCTAGAAAATTAAGCTCACACTCACACGACACTACATACATTATCAAGAAAAGACTCTCAGATCATGCTTTTAATCTCAATATACCCTCCCTTATTAGAATAAACATTGTCACACACCTAGATGTACATGGTTGCTACCTAACTACTAATCAAAATTTCTTGAGGGTATCATTTTTCAAATAAAACACAAAACATGCTACATGCCAAAAATATTGGTACTATGTGCTACACACACTATCTAAACATCCTAAACGTGCTGGTTCAACAGAAAGCAGATATCCAAGGGGTAAAGCACGCAGGCAACAAAATCCTGGGATCAAAAATTAGGGTAGTTATAGAACCAAGCTACTCAGACTTCACTAAGGCCTATAACTACCTACACCCCATCAAAAAAGATGTGCATTATCCCCAATGGACAAAATCAAAACAAAATAACACATAAGGGGTCAAAAAGCATAACTGGGCGCCTAAGCGCCAATGTTCCTTTGGTTGCCTCCCAAGTTGTGCCTAATTCATTGTCGTGACATGACATAGATAGCTTGAATACTCAGAATTCCTCAAGCTTTTGTGCTCCCCTATTGATTCTTGTAGCATGTTGGGGGGTGCGCTCCACACCATAATTTGCCTCCATACTATGCCCATTAGTATTCTTTAGATTTGACGCTATGGTGCATATCATCATGCCTCTTGAATCTGACCTAGTTGGGCTGACACCAGTATGAATTGTTGATTGAGCTTTTTGATTGCCTTCGAGTAATGTTCAATTTTCTGGATTATATTGGCAATGTCAAACTTAATTTCCCTCAAAGCCTCATCTTATGCATCCACTTTTTCTAACAACTGTCAAGCATCTCCTCTATTCTAGGATTCTTAGTATCCATATCACTATTATAGGGGGCACGTAATGGCTACCCCTATTGTCATCCTTGCAGCCCAGATACTTGGTGCAGTGGCTTTCCTAAATGTCCCCTAGCTTGATTAGCTCTTGCATATGCTTCATTAGCATCTCCAGATTGGCTCTGTTTTGAGTAAGCATCCTAAGGATCTCCGCATTTATTTTTTCTTGGTGAGAGATCATACCAGCAATACGGTTTGTTGAATATCTATTCATGGGTTCACAAACGTAGTTCGCCTTGGCTACCACATCCAGCTGCTTAACAATTTTGGTAAATGGTTGGTTTATAAACAAACCTCCCAAGAGAGTATCAGAACATGCTCGACTATTTGCATCTAAACTTCATAGAAACTTTCCACGAGGACATTCTCCGCAATTTAATGGTCCAGTGCACTCTTCAAGAATCGATTAAACTACTCCCATGGGGTGAGGATTGAATCACTAGGAAATTGCACAAAGTTATTAATCTGGTCCTCCAACTTGAGCTTTTCTTGTTTAAGGAAGTACCTTGCTAGAAAGGACTTCTGAAAGTTTGCCCAACTGGTGATCTAACGCTATGGGAGATTAGATAGCCAAAATGCTGCATTGCCTATCATAGACAATGGGAAGACACGAAGTCCCACAACAGCTATAGATAGATTCTGTGTCCCCATCACACTCTTATAGACGAATATCAAATTGTGTAAGTGGCTATGAGGATCCTCCGACGATAAGCCCACAAATAGCCCACAGTTATGCAGCATTTCAAGTAACTCACTCGAGACTATGAACTTTGTGTCTTCCGGTAGTGATGGGAACACAATAACTCCAGTCACCTCTATAGCCACAAGATTTAACTTGTCCTAATTCCACTAGTAAGAATTGACATTGAAATCATGAGCCTGTGGAGCAATATCCTCAACAGGATGTGGGTTCTCATTCTCAGCATCCTCATTCTTATTCCAGTCCAGAGCTGCATTGGCCGCATTATTGGCATTGTCTTGGGCCGTTCTTCTCAATGTTTTGTGGATCTCTAGTTCAAACAAAGTTAAGGAATTGTCTTGACTCCAAGTGTTGGGCGCACACTACATCTACACCCTGAGAAAAAACAAAAATAACAAATATATGTAAAAATAAGAGAACTAAGGTATAACATTCAAATTACTAATGAATTAACTAAGTCTAGGTGTATTCCCAAAAACAGCGCAAAAATATTGATGTCTCCCAAGTTACACCTCCTTTTTAGAGGATAAACCGATTACTATCAAGAAATAGAATCTAGAAAAGGTTAGGTCGACCCCATAGGGAATACGTAGACACAAGAGAATTCACCAATTTGCAATTTGAATGATTAACCAACTTACTTCCCCATGGGGGGGGGGTTGTAATAACCAATGCGAAATATAACAAAACTAACTATCACAAAAGAGAAGTCAATAACAGAGAGAAACTAGGGTATTTTTTCCCCATGATTTCCAAACTCAGTATCACCGGGTAACCTGATTCTTTTCTAGTGTATAACATGCAGGAGGGTAATTTATGTTCACCAAGCCCTTTGGTTAAAGGTGAGGTGAATTTCACTATGCGACTTGTCCCATCTCCATAGTGTGCATTACTAACCATTACCTATTAGTCCCAATACAACCTCCTTTTGGCCCAGTTTGGTTGATTAGATGAGAACACATCAATTGAATCTTGTAAACTAATATTTTTTCCTATTCATTACTACCTTGGTCCAGTCAGTAACCTAGGCGAGTTCTAATATTGGCCACCACTAGAAAATATGCAAAATGAAGAGAGTTAATTAATACATGCATATCCACCTTCCAAAAATTGTGAATAATCGGATTTTACTTGTTAGTTCTTCATGGTTCCCACAACCCTAGTTGTGGATTTAGCTACTCATGCTATGTGTACATGTAGGAATTATGAATTGAGAAGACATAATTAAACACTTACACAATAGAATTAAGAACAAGCAAAATCCAACTTCAATAAGAATCACAAGCTTTAAGGTAAAATAGAAACACAAATGTTCTCAAATACTCTCCAATATGATCTTACAATTTTCTCACTCTAAATATTTAATTCTCACGGTACAAGGCGAAAACTTATGAAAAATAACCTAAAAATCCTATTTATAATAATTATAATTCAAGCCTAAACAAAATATGAAAATTAGTCGGCATGCCAAATGAAAGGTCTTTTATGGGCCATATTGCATTCCATGACCCGTAATCAAGGTCTCGTACACAAGTGCTAGAAATTTAGACTTTAACTCTACGACACCCCTCTACGACTCGTAAAGTGGTTTACGACCCAAAAGGGGGTTTCATCTGATGAAATTCTTGAAAGTCTAAGTCAATGATCCTCAGGGCATGAACCATCTTCTGTAACTCGTAAACCTCTCTACAGCTTTTCTGCGTGTTCATTAAATGAAGTTCAGGAAACAGCCCCTCATTGGAGTTGTCCACGAAACTACCCTATGGCGTATAAAATGATCTACTGCCTGTAAAGGTGCTCGTATGACAGCAAAACTCAGCAACTTTTACAATTTTATCCAATCAAGGTCAACTTGTAATCCTGCAAACATAAATACAAAAACACATAGGACCAACTAACATCGCATTGAAAACACACAAAATTTCAAGTTTTAAGCATCAAAAGTGATGTATTTTTGCAGCACAATCAGTTATATACCTCCTTCTATATTATGTGCCCTTGTCATCTAACATTGAACGCAGGTTTGATAAGTCATGTTCATTGCATGCCCGCATACTTAGTACATTAAAATGTACTAATATATACTTTTTTCTACATGATCTAACCATGTAGGAACCTAGAACTACCTTCATCCACTTTACGATTTTTAGCTTGGATCTTGAGATTAGCTTGTTGTGGTGAGTCCTATTTCCCAAGGAAAAACCATTATTTCTCTACCTATGGTGCTTTTTCTTATGTATTTACTTTGAGGTTGAGCCTGGGAAATTTCTTGGCCCTCCTATCTTATGACTAGAGGCATTATTGAACATCTTGTAAACTCTTTTATATTTATATGCTAAGTGTTGTATTCAGATATTATGACTATGGATATGGATACATATTGGATATCATTATGTAGATTGGCAATGAGTTTTATGATGTGCTTTTTTGTTATGATGTCAAAGATCCTATGTCCCGAATCACCCCTATAGAGTAAGTCATGCTTAACCATCCCGTAGTCTTTATGTGCAACGTGTTATGTGAATCCATGTTAACGTCTTTTCTTATGACATCCCCATAGCATGAGTCCTACTTTCTTGTCTTTACTATTCATATGTGCTTTTGGACCGATGATGTGAATTTGGATACTTTGAGGCTTGTTTGGGGACTCTCAGGTTCCCATTCACCATGTCATTCCTAGACCCTAGGTTCGGGTCATGACAAGCTTTTTATTAGAGCACTAGGTTTGTAAATGATCCTCGGAGTCTAAATCCCTAGTAAAGTAGAGTCCTATTCCTGGGTGTGAAGTGCACCATGGCTATGAGTGGGAGGCTATAGTGACGTTCTAGGAATTGACTCATTTATTCTTGTCTTATGTTGTGCTTTAGACCGTATGTTTAGTTTCTTTGTCCTAATGGTATCCTTGCTACATTATATAAGATGCCTCCATGAAGAGCTCTCCTACCAAGACTAGCCCCGGCTTATGTGGACCAAGTTCCCCGAAGGCCTATGGAAGAGGCTATCTCTAATGGTGAATTCATCACGGCCTTTGCTATGCTTTCCTAGGTTGTGACTGCTCAGACTAGGCAGGCTAATCTTCCTCGGGATCCCACTCCGACTTCTAGGGTGAGGGGTCACTCGAATAAATCCTCTTGAGTTCTATAGGTCAAAGACTGATGAGGATGCACAAGAATTTATTGATGAGATCACTAAGACATTGATGATAATGGGAGTGACTTCTGAAGAGAAAGCTGAGTATGCTGCTTATCAGTTGAAAGATGTGGCTCAAATGTTGTACACTCAATGGTTGATAGAGAGGGTTTGTCGTAATGTTGTTAATTGGAAGGAGTTGAAGTTTGCATTTTTGGACTATTTCTTCCCACTTGAACTTAGAGAAGCCAAGATGACAGAATTTATCAACCTCAAACAGGGTGGTATGAGTGTTAGGGATTATAACCTCAAGTTCACAAAGCTCTCTAAGTATGTTTCTATGCTTGTGGCTGACCCCATGCAAGAATACAAATATTTATCTCTTGTGTCTCTGACTTGGTTGTGAAGGAATGTGATATGGCTATGCTTATCCGGGATTTGGACATCTTCAGGTTCATGGTATATTTTGAACAGATTAAAGGATACAAGCTCAAGGAGAAGAGAGTACATGACCCTAAGAGATCTTGTTGTGATGGTGGGTTCTCCAACTCAAATGGTGGTGGTTATGGCCGCTTCCAATAGGACCAAGGATTTAATGCATGGGTTTCTAATGCTAGGGTTCCTCCTCCCAAGGCACCGGTTTATGGTGGGCCATTGTTTCCTTGGTGTGACAAGTGTGAGAGGAATCACTCGAGTGCTTGTTGCAGAGAGTTGGGCACATGCTTCAAGTGTGATGACAAGAACCACAAGGTTGCAAATTGTCCTAAGATTGCTTAGAAGAGACAGGGTTAGGTGGCTCAACGAGGTCAAGGAAAACAAAGAGCTCCACAAGGTGTTGCCCCAAGAAACAATAGATCCTATACTTTGCATGATCGTTAGAAAGTTGAGGATACTCCGAATGTTGTGATTGGTATGTTAAAATTCTTTGATTTTGATATATATACTTTGCTTGATTTGGGTGCAAATTTATCTTTTATGACTACTTTATTTGTTGCTAAGTTTGGTTTGAGTCCAAAAATCATGAGGGAGCCTCTTTGTGCCTATACTCCCGTAGGTGAATCCATTGTTGCTCATAGATTTTATCAGGGTTGTCTTATTTCTATTTTGCACAAAGTCTTCTCGTGTAATATTGTGGAACATGAGATGTTTAATTTTTTATGTGATTCTCAGGATGGATTAGTTCCAGGCTTCATATGCCTCTATAAATTGTATAACCCGGAAAGTCAAGTTTCGATTTTTGGATGAGCCCATTCTTGAAAAGAAGTGTAGTGACTCGCTATTAAAGGTTGATTTATTTCCTACCATAAGGCTTAGAAGATATTTTCCAATGGGTGTATCTATCATATCATAAGGGTCAAAGATATGGAATCCAAGTCACGAACTCTTGAAGCAGTCCCCGTGGTGAATAAGGTTCAGAATATGTTTCCCGAAGACTTGCCTGGTATTCCTCCTGAAAGGGAAGTAGACTTTGGAATAGACCTTCTCCTGGATAGTCAACCTATCTCTATCCCTCCTTGGCACTGGCTGATTGAAAGAGTTAAAGGATCATTTGAAGGATTTTTCGAAGAAGGGCTTTATTAGGCCTAGTATATCTCCATAGAGTTCTCTAGTGTTATTTGTAAGAAATAAAGATGGATCCCTTCAGATGTGCATTGATTATAGGCAATTGAATAAGATGACTAACAAGAATAAGTATCCATTGCCAAGAATTAACGACATATTTGACCAACTTCAATAGAGGCTACCCATTTCTCAAAGATTGACCTCTATTTTGGTTATCATTAGTTGAAGCATAGGGAGTATGAAATTCCTAAGACAGCCTTCTGGACTAGGTATGGGTACTATGAATTTGTGGTGATGTCATCTAGTTTGACTAATACTTCAGCCTTGTTTATGGATCTTATTAATCGAGTGTTCAAGCCATTCCTTGACAGTTTTGTGGTTGTTTTCATCGATGATATCTCTATTTATTCTTAAAGTGAGCAGTAGCATATAGACCATTTGAGGTTGTTTCTTTAGACTTCGAGGGAAAAGAAGTTGTATGCTAAGTTTAACAAATGTGAGTTTTTGTTGGGTGAGGTAGCTTTTCTTGGCCATGTGGTGTCCAATGATGGTATTAAGGTTGATTCGAAGAAGATTGAGGCCGTGAAGAATTGGCCTAGACCATTGACTCTCTCGGATATTAGGAGGTTTCTTGGGCTAGCTGGTTATTATAAGAGGCTCCTTGAAGGTTTCTCATCTATTGCATCTCCTTCACTAATTTGACCCAAAAGAAGGATAAGTTTGTATGGTCGGATGAATGTGAGAAGAGTTTTCAGACCTTGAAGGATCGACTTACATCAGCTCCTGTTTTGACTTTACCGGATAGCTTTAATGGATTTGTCGTGTATTGTGATGCTTTTTGGATTGGGTTGGGTTGTTTACTTATGCAACATGATAAGGTGATAGCTTATGCATCAAGGCATTTGAAGGTGCATGAGTGTAGTTACCTGATTCATGATCTTGAGTTAGCGGCGGTGGTGTTTTCCTTAATGATTTGGAGACATTATTTGTAAGGGTGCATGTTGATGATTTTGCCAACCAAAAGAGTTTGCAATATGTATTCACTCAAAGGGATATTAACTTGAGGAAAATGAGATGGTTGGAACTCCTTAAGGATTATGACATGAGTGTACAATATCATCCCAGCAAACAAATGTTGTAGCCAATGTTGTTAGTAGGGTATCTATGGGAAGTGTGGCTCATGTTGATGAAGGATAAAAGGAGTTGGCAAGGGATGTTCACCGTTTTGCTAGGTTGGGTGTTAGGTTGGCCAACTCTAATGATGGTGGTATTCATGTTCAGAATGGGGCTGAATCCTCTATGGTTGTTGATGTCAAGGCTAAGCAAGATCTAGACCCATCATTGGTTGAGTTGAAGAAATTGGTTGCCAAAAAGAATATAAAGGTTTTCTCCCAAAGGGGAGATGGTGTGCTTTGGTGTCAAGATCGATTATGCATTCTGGATATGGATGTTCTTAAGAGGGTTATAATTAGTGAAGCCCATAACTCTCATTATTCTATTCACCCGGGATCTACTAAGATGTATTGGGAATTTAGGGAAGTGTATTGGTGCATTGGTATGAAGAAGGATATAGCCAAGTTTGTTTCTAAATGACATAATTCTCACAAGTGAAGGTAGAGAACCAAAGGCTCGGTAATTTGACTCAAGATATTTAAATTCCTACTTCAAAGTGGAAAGATGCGAACTTGGATTTTGGGTTTGTCTGGGACTCGAAGGACATTTGACTCAATTTGTGTTATGTTGACTGGATAACTATGTCAGCTCATTTCCTATCGGTCAAGACTACATTTAGTGCCTAAGATTATGCAAGGTTGTATATCCAAGATTTGGTGAGGTAGCATGGTATGCATAGGTCTATCATATCGGATGATGGTACCCAATTTACTTCAACCTTTTTGAAGTCATTTCAAAGAGGACTTGGTACTAAGGTGAAGTTGAGGTACCACTTTTCATCCTCAAACCTATGGATAAGCCGAGAGAACCATTGAGACTTTGGAGGACATGTTGAGGGCTTATGTGTTGGAATTCAATTGTAATTGGGATGAGCATTTTCCACTCATCAAGTTTTCTTATAATAATAACTTTCATGCTAGCATTGGTATGACACCATTTGATGTTTTGTATGGTATGAGGTGTAGATCTCCGGTGGGGTTGCTTGAGTTGGTAGAGATGCCTTTGATTGGCCCGAATTTGAAGAAAGTGAAGTTGATTCGGGAGAGGATAAAGATGGTCCAAAGTTGCCAAAAGTCCTATTTGGATCTGAGGAAGAGAGACCTTGAGTTTCATGTTGGTGATTAGATGTATGTGAATGTCTCACCTATGAAGGGTGTAATGCATTCTGGAAAGAAGTTCAAGTTATGTCCCCGTTATGTAGGTCCTTATAAGATTGTTGAGCAAATTGGGAATATGGCTTATAAGTTGGATTTTCCTCCGGATATGAGCTCCATTCACCTTGGTTTCCGTGTGTCTATGTTGAGGTAGTTAGTTGGTGATCCTAGTACTATTGTGCCTTTGGAAGGAGTTGAGGTTGAAGAGAACTTGTCTTGTGAAGAAGTTTCATTTAAAATATTGGATAGGCAAGCGAAGCAGCTCCGTAACAACGATGTGGTTTTGGTTAAGGTACTTTGGAGAAATCAACATGCAGAGAGAGCTACATGGGAAGCAGATATGGACGAGATAAAATGATACCCCCAACTTTTCCAATCTACTCAAGCTTAAGGTATTAGGTTCTTCTTTTTCCAAGTGGTCCTATGTCATGACCCAAGCCTAGAGCCTTGATGTGACATGGTGAATGGGAATCCCGAGGGAAGCCCAAGCAAGCCTCTTAGCATATCATTTGCATATCCTTGATTGCAGAAGCATAATTTAAAACAAGAAAGGAACAAATAATTATAAGGGATGCGGGACATTGGACTCACGCTATGGGAATGTTATAGGGAAGAGGATTTGCATGAATCACATAGCAAATAAAGTATAAGGGACGGGAAAGTATGACACGCTATGGGGAGAATAGGATCTTGGGACTTCCATCTCATCATCAAGATACAACAAGAATAGAGGGGGGAATAAGGACTAAGGGAAGTCTTTCATAATTACATAAATACAGTAGGATTCCAACTCTAGTATGAATGGAGCGTAGGCCAAGACATCTCCCGAGATCACCCTCTAAAGATAAATATCCAACATAGACAATTCTAACAAAAGCATGAAAGTTAAGTGGAGATTTTCCCCGGAGCGGAGGACTCATTAATAGTAGTCTTCAAAAGATTCGACTAGCCACGTGCGGGATGAGAATGATTAGGAGCTCTGATCTTTACATGGTTAGATCATGTAGGCAAAGAAGTATGTGTTAGTTCTTTGAATGTACTAGTATGTGGGCATGTAATACAACAGAGAATAAACCATAAAATAGCAATGATATAATCATTTAAAACATTTCTTAAGCCATGCAACATAGGATAATACATATGGAAAGTAAGGAATGTACACTTACATGATTTCAGGATAAAACACTTAAACATGGAATAATAAGGAACATAGATCATCATGCATAAGTAAAATCATAATACCTTTTAGTTATAACAAAGCATCTACTTCAAGGGAAGGACCATCTTACTAGAAGTGAACCATTAATAATAACAATTAAAAAGAACACCATGCATACTTGAAAAGAGAGCGTCATATGCCTCTATGAGTAACATCATTAGAAATGTCTAGGGAATATACACATATGTGAGGAAATCATTTGAGTTTGTAAATCAATAAGTTATATGAAGCCGAAACACCATTAGTAGTAAGCATATTTATACATAATAAGAAGGAACCATCATAAATCATCATAAGAGGATATCTTGGGGACATGTGGGGATAATGGGCATATATAAGAAAACTATATATCAAGAGTGACATATACCATAAGCCTTTGGGGAGTTCATAAAACATAGTGAGAGAGATCATAACCGACACAAAACATGTGAGCTAATCCATGGAGTCCTGATGTTTTCCCTACACTGGAAGAACAAGGGAAGTCACTTTGCCATATTGAACCTCCTAATGACTAATTGGATCCACTAAGTCATGCGTAAACTAAGTACTCGCCTGTAGTTCTTGGACTTAGGTACTTTCGTCAAGCCCTCAGACTCGGGTACTCGCCTCTTAGGGATTTGGGTAATCTCTTATAATACCTTTACCTATGGTGGCACGTAGTTCTACGACCTGGGTACTCACATCTAGTCCACTCGGTGCTAGGCATACTCTCACAAGAATAGAAAAATAGTAATTCATAGTATCATATTATAAAATTGATCCAAGTAATATGGGAGGGAAATTTATCCAATACCCAACCTATTGATATCATAGAGTCAAAGTCATAAGATAGCTCCTTAATCATTCATCAGATCGGAGTTCCTCCACCATAATATATTCATTCATGGGAGATCTTCTACCATCAACATTCATTCATAGGAAACTTTTCATAAGCCAATAATAAACATAGAATTTTCCATAAGCCTTCGTTCCTCATTATTTAGAAATCATACTTCAAGACATATGGTGAAGATCATCAATTTAATCATTCCTAAACAACCTATCAACAATTGGACATATCATCTTTCAAAACATGGACATGGAGACATGAAATTCATATCATAAAATCCTCAATTTCATAATATCTCATGGTATCACGACATTTATAGCTTTGAATATCATAAAATAGATCGTCAAACCATCACATCATAATATCAAATAAAGTACTTCATATCATTCATAACATTCATAACATTCCCATGCAAAGCCTAGGGCCTAGACGTGACACAACGAAGGGGAAACCCGAAAGGACCCTAATAAAGCCTCTTAACATATCAATACACATCCTTGTTCGTTGAAGCAATAAACAACAACAAGAGATAGTAAAAAGGGAACACGGGGCTAATGGACATCTTTCATATCATGAAACATCAAAAGAGTCAAAGGGAGTCAAAGCTCATAGCACCATTACATACTTGTCCAACAACAACTCTAAACATAGAACTTAGCGGGGGCAAGACAAGCAACTGAGCTCACCCTCATAATAATGACAATAGGTAACCCAAATATAGAAGATGTAGTCTAAACATAAGCACGAAAGAAGATAAATATTGTCCCCGGACTTGAGGACTCACCAAAAGCTAACTTGAACAATCTGTCTAGCAATGTGGAAGAGAATCAATAGGAGCTTTGGTTCCTACATGGTGATATCCTATAGGCATGGAGTATGTGTTAGTATGTTTGAAAGTACTAACTATGTAGGATGCAATACAACAAGACATAGGCAACATAGTCAAAATGTATAATGATTAAGAAATAGATGGCATAATAACAATATGGCATGTATGATCAATGCTTAAGTAAATCATGCTTTGCAAATCATTAATCTTGCATAAAACATAATATATAAGTGTGGGAAGAAACCTCAACCAACATAAAATAATGCCAAGCGAGCTACAACTTGGAATCCTAATGTCTACCCGACACCGGAAGCAAGGGGGAAGTTACTTGCCACGGTGAACCTCCTAATGCCTAAGTGGATCCACTAAGCCTTGTGTGAACCAGGTACTCGCCTCTAGTTCCTGGACTTGGGTACTCGCCTCAAGCCCTCATATTTAGGGTACTCGCCTCTTAGAGATTTGGGAACTCACCTCTAATCTTTTACCTACGGTGGCACATAGTTCTAGGACTTGGCTACTCGCCTATAGTCCGTTCGGTGCTAAGTCTAATCCCATGGAATATATAAGATTATCATACTTTAATAACTAGCAATAAACATAGACACATGACATGAGTAGCTCTTAACATCATTGACCTCAAATGGTGAGCCTAACTTCAAACATAAGAATGGGTCATCATCAACATTACTCTTTCATTTACATCAATACCAAAGGCTTACAAGAGGTATAAACTTTGAAAAAAAGGGCTTAGTTTCATACTTGCATAATCATAGATAATTTCATGAATTCATGACATACTTGATAGCCCATATTCAACATGAAGTCACTTGACACTTGTAAAACATGCACATATCTTGAGAATTCTTAACTTGGCATTTCATCAAATACTTGGTGGGAACATATGAGGACATGTTCAAATCATGCAAAATGCAAGAGTATAGATCATGAAATAGTGAAATCAATGTATCTTAAAATCATGTTAATCAGCCCTCAACATCATGATAAAACCCCATCATGGGAATCTTGTAAATCATATCAAAACTTCACAATAGTTCATAGATCTTATAGCTTGAATCATATGTAGTCTCAATAGACAAAGATCACTTCATAGTATAATATCAAAACAGATATTTATGCATAATCAACAATATTTGACAAAATGCCAACATATTTCATGCTCACATTTCATAATAATAGATACCCATAAGAAATACAACTTGAAATCATGCAATTTTCATAATAAAGAAGATTGGGCTTCACGGGTGAAAGGAACCCATGAATAAAACCCACATACCTTAGACATTCAATTTCTTAAAATTGATTTGAGAAAGACTTGAAGCTTGGAATGGGGTCTTGAAATCCAATACTTGTTTTTGAGTTTCCTTGAATTCTTATTGGGGTTTGGTAGAGGCTCTTGGGAGAATTTGAGAGTGTATTCCAATTGGGAGGAGTGGATTTGATCTTTAGGAGAAGGGTTTAGATATTTAGGAAGTGTTAAGATAGCATAGGAGTCCCCAAAAGACCAATAGAAATAACTAAATTTACAAAATGCCATCAATGAAACGGAATTTGGCAAAACCCTGTATATACCCCTACACAGACGAGTTCTACGCAAACGAGCATAACTTTTTCATTTGAACTCTAAATAAGGTAAAACCAAGTGCCTTCGAAAGCTAATTCAAAGAAAGTTAATATGGTATGTTGTGCTCTATCCATTTCTTTGTGTACTAAGAGATATGCCCCTTTAAAGTTGACACTCCTACCGGTACTAGTGCAAAACTTGGCCAACGAAAATTCTTTTGAAATTGGCTTGATGTAGGGGACCGACGATGGCCTTTAATGACATGAATAAGCTTGACTTACATTTGAATGAGAGCTTGAAGCTTGAATGAATTTCTTGAGATCCGGAATGAGTTTGGGCCACTTGAATTTGGATGACATATTTGGCTAAGTGTTAGAGAGGGTTTTGGGGAATGTCTTGAATGATATGAGATTGAAAATGACTAAGTATAGGTGTTTTTACGCATAGGAAGGCTTAAGACCAAGACCCCAAGGCCTTGGACCGGAAAAAGAAAACTAGGCAATTTTTACACAGGGGCACGCCCTGGTCGCGTCTGCCACTCAATTTTGCCCCATTAACAAGAATATGAATTTGGATTTTTGATATCACGCACATATTTTGAGATATAAGAAAATTATAATTTTGGGAACTTCCAAGGCACATTTTCTGGCACTTTTTGGGATCGTTTCACACTCACTTTCACAAAAATCACTTTAGTACTTTCTAGGCTTGTAACTTAGGCTGAAGGGGATTTGTTATGATATTTTAGGAAAATAGTGACTAATGGTCCTCCTTGAAACTACTTCTCTACACTTTTGCCCCACCAACTCTCCATTTTCACCTTATTCTCCCTTTTTCCTTATTAAACCTTTTCTAGTTGGTTTCATCTCATTTTTCTATTTTTTGCCTTGTTTTTATGCTCCTTTTTGCTTTTTAACTCAATCTAAGGCATCTTTTATTTTCTTGCACCTGATACATGATTTTTATTCTTCTTCTCCTCCTTCTTAACTCACCCCCTTATTTTGGTGCTTTTGCCCTTTCACCAGCTACCCTCAACTTAGGCTTTTAGCCTGTATTGAGGTGCACAATATCTATCCTCCGAACTTAGGCCACTTTTGGGTAGCCACCCTCAACTTAGACTTTTTGCCTTAGTCAAGATGCACAATGTTCAAGGACAGACCAGGGCCAATTTCAGGATTTTGCACTAGATAAGGCTAGGTTAATTAGGTGTTTAGAAGGAATTAGTACATGTAAGGCTCAAATATTTGGAACAAGAGATATGTCATCATTTGGTTGGTTATTGTTATGCTAAAGTGGACTATTTCAGAACAAAGACCTAAGATCCTTTCCAAATCCATTCAATCTACAATCTAACTTAGAGTAACAGGGCAAGTTCTAAATTAGCACAAAATACATGAATATAGCAAAATAAGCTCCCGCTCACATGACACAGTATACATTATCACCAAAAGATTCACAGATCCTGCTTTTTATATTAATTTACCCTCACTTATCAAAACAAATATTGTCAAACACCTAAACATGTATGGTTACTACCTAACTACTAATCAAAATTTTTGGTGGGTATCATTTTTCAAAACAAAACACAAAAACATGTTATATACCACAAGTATTAGCACTATATGCTACACATATTGTCTAAACATCCTAAACATGTTGGTTCAACAGAAATCAAATATCTACAGGGAAAAAAAAACAGGCAAGAAAATCCTGGATCAAAAATTGGGGTAGTTATAGATATAAGCTACTCAGACTTCACTAAGGCCCATAACGACCCACACACCATCGAAAAAGATGTGCATCATCCCCAATGCACAATATCAAGCAAAAATAAAACATAAGAGGTCAAAAACATACCTGGACACCTAAGCGCCAGGGTCCACCTTGGGTTCTCTCTCAAGCAGAGCTTGATTTATTTTCGCAGCACGACATAGGCAAATTAGTTGCTCAGAATTCACCAATTGCCTAGACATCACTTTTGAGCTCATCTGGATGTACTGACGGACTTCATCATTCAATCTAAACCTGAGTTGATCAATTTCCATATCCTCTAGAGCTTGTCCAGTGACTAGGAATGGTCTTCCAAAGATGATAAGGATGCCAAATTCCACCTCGCAATCTAAGATCATAAAGCCTGCAAGGAATATATATTTCACAACTTTAACTAGCACATCATAGAGTATTCTCACAGACTTTTTCATCGTTTGATCCACCATTAACAACCGCGTGTTAGTACAAGTAGGGGCTCCTGATCGAAGTTTCTTGTATCGCAAAGGGCATCAGATTGATATTGGCACATAAATTACACAGCGCCCTTGTGAACTCCACATCACCTACAATGCAGGGTACGGTGAAAGCACCTAGATCTTCATGCTTTTGAGCCAAGGACTTCGTAGTGATAACACAGCAATGTTGTAGCTCTTGAGAAAACTCCTGACTCACAGTACACTTTTTGGTGACCAAGTCTTTGATATACTTGGCATAACCTGACATTTTCTCCAAATCCTCAATGAAAGGGATGTTTATAGGTAGGTACTTAAGCATAGAGAGAAAGTGCTTGAACTTACCTTCCTCCTTCCACTTTTTGATTCTTTAAGTGAAAGGAGGAGGTGGCCTAGGGAGAGGCTTAAAATTTTGTGGTGCTTCAGCTACTTCACTCGCTCCATTCTTACCATGATTATCTCATTCATCTGCATTCTTAGCTGCAACTATCTCCTCACGAACATCTTCCTCATCAACCAGCATATGAGGATCAATAGTGCTCTTGCCACCTCTAGTAGTAAGCGTATACACTGTGCTTCATTCTTAGGATTTTGCATTGTGTTGCTAGGCAATATTCCTTTCTGACACTGATTCAAATAAGTTGACACTTGACCAAACTGTTGTTCAAGTTGTTTAATAGCCATAGAATGAGACTTTATCTATTGATTGATACTAGAGATCACTGTTTTCATGCCCTTTAGGGTTTCATCCTATGTCTCAGCCTTCTTCAACATGTGATCAACCATCTCCTCAATCATGGAATTTCCTGTACCCGCGTCGCGATTGTATGGTGGCACATAAAGTCCATTTCTAAAACGTTCTCTGCAACCCCAATCAATATTTGGACCCCTGTTACCATCATAGTAACCACTACAGTTTTCTCTGAGATCCTCATCTCTACCATAGTTCCAACCTTGGTTTCCTTGGCCTTAGCGCAATAGTATTGATTAGACCCTTAGGTGTTGGTTTGACAACCCCTCATTTCATCAGTAACAAAGCATGTGTCCTTCACATAGTATGGCTCCTCATACATGGATGCACATGGGTGTTGGTGAAACATGCGTTCACTCTTTCTTGGTTTTGTTTAATTACCACATCCTTGGTTGTACGAAGCTGAGCAAATTGTTGCATAATTTATTCATTAATTTGGCTTCCTCTGAAACCATACTGAAAGAACATAGAACTCTTTATGGAAACTCTATCTCATTGTCCCTATGCACGATTCATCTTGGCCGCTTTCTCCATATGCTAAGAAATCCTTGGAAATGGTTGATTTAGAAACATTCCCCCCATGATAGTGTCAGCACAAGCCTGACTGTTCTCATCAAGGGAACGGTAGAAGATCTCCACCAAGGAATCATCAACTATCTTCAGATCAGGGACACTCAGAGATTTAGTAAACCGCTCCCATATAGTGCTTATCAAATCACCTAGAGGTTGCTCAAAGTTTTTGATCTAGTCCTTCAACTTGAGCTTCTTCGATCTAGGGAAGTACCTCTCTTAAAAGGCCTCTGCAAATCTTCCCAACTAGTGATTGAACTTGCAGGAGCTCAGTAGCCATAATGCAGTGTTGCCTGTGAAAGACAATGGGAACACACGAAGCCCCACAGCATCCATAGATAGATTCTGTGTCCCCATCACACTCTTACAAACAAATTTCACATTGTGCAAGTGGCTATGTGGATCCTCTGATGGTAAACCCATAAATAGCCCACGATTCTTCAGCATCTAAAGTAATCCACTACAGACTGTGAACTTTGTATCTGTCGACTGTGGTGGAAACAAGATAGTTCCCACCATATCCACAGTAATGGGCTTCAACCTTTACTGATTCCATAGGTAAGCTTTGATAATGAACTCTCGAGGTTGTGGAATATCCTCTAAAGGATATGGGTATTCATCCCTATCATCATCATTATTATTCTAGTTTAAGATTGCATTGGTCATGTTGTGGACGTTCTCTTAGGCCATTCTTATTATAGTTCGGTGGATCTCTGGATCAAGTGGAGTTAAGGGATTGCCTTGACTCCTAGTGTTAGGCATACACTACTCGTACACCCTACAAAGAAACAAAAACAAAAGTAAAATAAAGGGAACTAATGATTAACACTCGAATTACTTAATGAATCTAACTAATTCTAGTCATATTCCCCAGCAACGGCACCAAAATCTTGATGTCACCCAAGTTACACCTCCTTTTTAGAGGATAAAGTAGTTGTTGTCAACATATAAAACCTAACCAAGGTTAGGATAGAACTCACAAGAATATGTAGACTCAAGACAAATTCATCAATAAGCAATCTAAGTAGTTAACAAACTCAATTCCCCGAGGGGGGATATTTGCAATAATCAATAAGAAAATAAACTAAACTATCACAGAAGAAAATCAATAATCGAAAGCAACTAGGATATTGTGTTCCTCATGATTCCCCAACTTAGCATCACCAGATAACCCAATTCTTTTCTACTGTATAGTATGCAGGACGGTAATTTAAGTTCACCAAGCCATTTGGTCAAAGGTGAGAGGCGAATTTCACTATGCGACTTGGCCTATGTCCATAGTGTGCAATACTAACTATTACCTATAAGTCCCAATAGAACCTCCCCTTGGCCTAGTTCAGTTGATTAGACAAGAAAACATCAATCGAATCTTGTTAATCAATCTCTTTTCCTATTCATTACTACCTTAGTCCTGTCAGTAACACCAGGCGAGTTCTAATGTTGGCAACCACTAGGAAATATGCAAAACGAAGAGAATTGATTAATACATGCATATACCCAATCCAAGAATTGTAAATTATTCGGGTTTGCTTTATTAGTTCTTCATGGTTCCCAAAACCCTAAATGTGGATTTAGCTACTCATGCTATATGTAATGAAGAAATTATGAATTGAGAAAATATAATTAAACACTTACACAATTGAATTAAGATCAAGAAAATCCAAGATTGATGAGAATCACAAGATTGAAGATCAAATTTAAGCAGAAATGTTTTCTCAGAATCTTAAAAACTCTGAATAATGACATCGTCCCTTGAAAAATAATCTAAAAGTACTATTTATAGTAATTACATTTAAGTCCTAAATTAATTAGGAAAACTAGTCAGCAAACTCTACGAAAGCCCTCTACGACTCGTACTGTGATTTACGGCTCGTTGTCGGGGTTTTGCAATCAGCTCCTGAAATTTTGGTCTTCTCTTCTAAGACACCACTTTATGACTCGTAAACTAATTTATGAATCATACTACATGTTCGTAGACTTTAACTTCATCAAATTATACCTCACTAGAAATCTTCACAAAACCTATCAATACGACTCGTCGAATGCTCTAGAACCTGTATAGATGACTCATAGAGTTGATATTCAGAATTTATCCTGTCACGACCTAAGCCTTGGGCCTAGACATGACACGATGAATGGGAACCCGAAGGGACCCAAACAAGCCTCTTAGCATATCAATCACACATCCTTGGTCATGCAAGCAAAGCAACAACAAGCAAGAGATGTGAATAAGGACAAAGGGATTAAGGGAAGACTTGATATCTAGAATAACATAAAGGGGTCAAAACTCAAAGCATAGATACACCAATTGTTCCAATAACATCTCTAAACACAGATTGGGCGGGGCCCAAGACACTTTCCGAGCTCACCTTCATAGTATCAAATGTTCAACATAAGAGATAACAAAAGCAATAGTAGCATAGCTAGTGTGCCCGAACTTGAGGACTCATCAAAGCTTATCTTCAAGACGCCAAAACTAGCCATGTGGAGGATGATCATGAGATGCTCTGATTCCTACATAGTGATATCATGTAGGCAAAAGTATAGGTTAGTACGTTTGAATATACTAAGTATATAGGATGCAATGCAACAAGATATAAGCCAATATAGTCAAAATGCATAGTAATAGGCAACAAATGAGTATAATATCAATATGGCATGCATGATCAATGCTTGAAGTAAAACATGTTTGTAAATCATTTAACTTGCAAATACAGATTAATGTGTAGGAGGAGACCATATCAACATAGTCCAAGCAAACTATCACTTGAACTCCAAGGCATGCCACCCCCAACAAGGTGATTGAGGTACATACCCCTCACCGTGGTAATACGAGCATGCCACCCCCCAACAAGGTGATTGAGGTACATACCCCTCAACATGGTAGTACAGAATGCCACCCCCCGGTAAGTTGATTGAGTACATACCCATCTATGTGGTTGTACAGGCATGCCAGCCTCGGACAAAGTGATTGAGGCTTGTCACCCCCTCAACAAATGGTTAGGCATGCCACCCCCCAACAAGGTGGTCAACTTGCAACACTATAGATACTTGATTCATAACTCAAGCAATAAAACATCAATAGCTCAATAACCCTTGTCAAGACATTTTATCAAACACTTGGTGGGTGTGTAATGCTAGTTCAAAATGATGCAATTCGAGAGTGAAATAATGTGAGAAAACTTAATGTAAATCAACCCACTAACACATAGTAAAACCCTTATGTAAGATACCTTGAAATCCTTCATCAAATCTCATAATAGATCATAGTTTCATAGCCCAAAACATGCATAGTCACAATAAACAAACCATCTCATAGTATAAGCTTGAAATAGGTAGACATGTGATTCCAATCAACATTTCATAAAACTTCGACATAAGTTGTAGTCATAATTCATAATAAGTAATACGCATAAGTAACACAACTTGGAAACATGCAAATTTCATAAAAAGGAAGATTGGACACCACGGGTGAAAGGACCCAATGGTTAAAACCCACATACCTCAAATTAACGCTTTCCATGATCTAGATTTGAATGAGAACTTGAAGCTTGAATGAGGTTTTTAAGGTCCAGAATTAGACTTGAGATACTTGAATTCGGATAAAATATTTTGTTAAGCATTAAAGAGGGTTTTGAGAGTATCTTGAGTGATATATAGTTGAAAAATGGCTAAGTATAAGTCTTTTTACGCATAAGAGGTCATGGGGCCAAGACCCTAATACTTTAGGACGAGATAGGAAAAATAAGGAAGTCACAACACTGCTCCACAACAGGTCTGCATCGCAGAGCTGTCGCGAACAGCATCTGGAAATGAAAATTTTTGAAAATTATTTTTTTTCTATGGGTCCTCTAAAATTAGGGTTATACCCATTTTTCACTCAATTTTGCCTCCTGATCAAGAATATGAAGTTGGATTTTCGACATCATGCACGGAGTTTGAGACATATAGAAATTATGATTATGGACATTTCCGAAGCACATCTTTTAGGCGCTTTTTGGGGCGTTTCAATATCTTCCCCATGGAAACATTCATCCCCAAATGTCGAAGAAGCATACATAAGAGACGTAATCATGAGGATTTCATCCCAACAAGAATGCAATAATGCAATTAAAGACGATTTTAAAAAATCTCAACATAAGTGTCAAAAATCACCATAAACTTGTCAATAGAAACATGAATACATGCAAAATGACATATGGGCTGAAACTTAAGACTTGAAATCATATAGGGGTCATAAATTAGTACCTTAGGCTTGAGTAGAGTGGAAGAGATAAGGATATCACTTTTGCATGTCCGCTTCGGCTTCCCATGTGGTACTTTCTACTTGGTTTCTCCAATGAACCTTGACGAAAGCTACATCCTTGTTTATCAACCTGTTCACTTGTCTATCCAAAATTTCTATCGGAACCTCCTCATAAGTCAACTTATCTTCTACCACACCCACAACATCCGATGGTACAATACCACTTGGGTCACCCACACACATTCTTAACATAGATACATGGAAAACAGGATGAATCCTATTCATATCAATGGACAACTCCAACTCATAGGCCACCTTACCAATCCTCCTCAATACTTTATAAGGACCCACAAACCTTGACCTTAATTTACCATTCTTGCCAAATCGAACCACACCCTTCATGTGAGACCTTCAAATAGACCCAATCACCAACCTTAAATTCAAGATCCCTCCTTCTCACATCGGAATAGGACTTTTGTCTACTTTAGTTGTTTTCACTCTCTCCCTTATCATCCTCACCTTCTCCAAGGCTTCCATGACTAAACCCGGACCGAGGAAATCCATCTCCCCCACTTCAAACCACCCAACCAGGGATCTACAACGCCTACTATAAAGAGCTTCAAAAGGAGCCATACCAATAATTGAGTGATAGCTATTGTTGTAAGCAAACTCAATGAGTGGAAGATGATCATCCCAACTACCCTTAATCTCCAGAACACAAGCTCTAAGCATATCCGCAAGCGTTTGGACAGTTCTCTCAGCTTGTCCATCCTTTTTAGGGTGAAAGGTCGTGCTAAGCTTTACCTTGGTACCAAGACCTCTTTAGAAAGACCTCCAAAAGTGAGAAGTGAATTAAGCACCACAATCCGAAATGATAGACAAAGTCACTCCATGCAATCTAGCCAACTCATATATTGCCACGACCCAAGCCTAGAGCCTAGACGTGACACGGAGCAAGGGGAACCCAAAGGGCCCAAAAGCAAGCTTCTTAGAACATCATTACACATCCTTGGTCGCAAAAGCAATAGATACAACATAAAAGAATAAGAATAGGGGCAACGGGACTAGGTGAAGACTTGCACAACATCATAATCAAGAGATAAGTGACAAGCTCATATCATAGACATCAAGAACAATAGAGTCAAGGCTCTTAGCATAGATACATAGCATGTCCAACAACCACCTCTATACATAGATAAGAGTGGGCGCCAAGACAAAGTAATCGGGCTCACCCTCATAGTCAAAGTAGACAATAAAGAATAATATCTCAATACATAACAAGAGAACCATAAACTAAGATCCCCGAAGTGGAGGACTCACCAACTAGCTTGAATATCACCGAACTAGCCACATGGAGGAGGAGGATGATCAACCTGGGCACCGGTTCCTACATGGTGACATCATGTAGGCATCGAGTATGCATTAGTATGTTTGAATTACTAAGTATTTAGGATGCAATGTAAACAAGAATTGACCATCAAAATCAAAAAGCATAACAATAGGCAATATGCATACTTATAACAATATTACACCTTGGTAGGTTAGTGATGATAGTACCCATCACCCTAGTGTGTGAGGTACAAACCCCTTATCAAGGTTAGTGATAATCGAACCCACACCCTAGTGTGTGAAGTACAAACCCCTCAATAAGGTTAGTGATGAAAGATCCCATCACCCTAGTGTGTGAGGTACAAACCCCTCATCAAGCTCATTTCATCATCTTATAGTCAATAATATCATATCTCATGCTTTGGACCTCCAACACCTCAAGAAACCACATCCGGACATTTTATCAAACATTTAGAGGGTATGTAATGCTAGTATAAAAATATGAAATATAGAGATGAAATTATGCAAGAAAATCCATCGTAAGACCGTCAGTCAACACATTGTAACACCCTCAAGCAATATACATCAAAACCCCTCATAAAACTTACAATAGGTCCAAGATTTAAAGCTCAAAACATAAGAAAATAGTCACAATTTCACATAGCTTTAACATAGTGTGTAGTGAATTTCATAATTATCAAGCAATTTGTAAATCAAATTTAAATCATGCAATTTGAGTAAAAGGAGGCTTAGGTATCATGTGTGAAAGGAACCCATGAAAGAAACCCACATACCTTAGCTCAGAGATGAACTTGGTGAAGCTTGGAGATGGAGACTAAAGCTAGAAGAAGAACCTTAGCTTAGGATGAGGGTTTGGGACTTGAGTTTGGGGAGTGAAAATATGACTAAGTGCTTGAGTGAGTATTGGGAAATATTTAGGATGATATGAGGGTGAAATTTGGCTAAGTATAGCTAAAACCACGTTTGAGAACACTTAGGCCCAAGACTTATAAGTCCTGGACCGAGCTTAAAAAACCAGTCCCCAAAATAAACTGGGGCGCCTCGCGAGGGGGTTGAGAAAACCTCTCTGGGAATTACGTTCTTTGAATTTTGTAATTGCTAATCTTTTGCTCTTAAATTGGGGTAAGACCCTTTTTCACCTAATTGGGACCCGTTGAACAAGAATATGAAGTCGGATTTTTGAAATAGCAAACAAATTTTGAGATATATGGAATTTAAAATTCCGGGCATTTTGAAGAATGTTTTCGGGCAATTTTTGGGGTCGTTTCATGTATATACAACTTAGCATAATCTTCGGCACCATAAGTAGTTTTGACCTATAACAAATGAGCCGACTTTTTCATTCTGTCAACCACAACCCAAATAGAATCAAAATGCTTTCTAGTCTTAGGCAACACAACCACAAAATCCATGTTGATTTCCTCCCACTTCCAAGTAGGCATCTCTATATCTTTGGTTAGGCCACCCGACATTGATGCTTGGCCTTCACTTGTTGGCAATTGTAACACTCGGATATAAACTTGGCAATGTTTCTCTTCATACCACCCCACCAATACACTTCTCTCAAATCTTTATACATCTTTGTAGAACTATGGTGAATAGAATAGGAAGAATTATGAGCCTCATCTAGAATCTTCTTTCTCAAGTCATCAACACTAGGCACACACAATCTACCTTAGTACCTAAGGGCACAATCTCCTTTCTCAAGTCATCAATACTAGGCCCACACAATCTACCTTAGTACCTAAGGGTACCATCTCTCCCTTGGGAGAAAACCTCCACTTTACCATCTCTTACCAAGGCCTTCAACTCTAACAAGGCGAGGTCAAGATCTTGTTTTGCCTTTACCTCCTCAGTCAGTGAAAACTTAGAACCATCAACAACCACTATTATCAAGTTCATCCAACCTAACCCTCAATCTAGCCAACCAATGGACCTCTCTAGCCACCTTTTTGCCACTATCACCAATATGAGCTAGACTACCCATAGACACCCTACTTAGAGCATCATCCACAACATTAGCTTTGTTGGGGTGATAATGCGCACTCAAATCATAATCTTTAAGGAGCTCTAACCACCTCCTTTATCTCAAGTTAAGAAATTTTTGGGTGAACACGTACTGGAGACTCTTGTGGTCGGTGAACACATCAACAAGGACCCCATACAAGTAGTGACACCAAATTTTAAAAGAAAATACCACGGACGCCAATTCAAAATCATGGGTGGGATAGTTCTTCTTATGCACCTTAAGTTGTCTAGAGGCATATGCTATCACCTTAGTTGCATCAAAACTCGCCCCAAACCAATTCTTGAGGCATCGCAATACACAATAAACCCTTCCAACCCTTGCAGTACAGACAAGATAGGAGTCGAGACAAGCTTACGTTTTAAAGTTTGGAAACTCTTTTTGCACTAGCTCATCGATCCACACAAATTTTGCCTTCTTTTGGGTCAACTTGGTCACACGGGAAGCAATAGAATAGAACCCATTTACAAACCTCCGCTAATAACCCACCAAACCCAAGAAACTTCTAATGTCTAATAGAGTCAAAGGTCTAGGCCAATTTTTAATCACCTCCATCTTCTTAGGATCCACCTTAATGCCATCACCCGACACCATATGCCCAAGAAAAGCAACGTCTTTCAACCAGAACTCAATTTTTCATATTTTGCATACAACTTATCCTCCCTAAAGATTTGCAATGTCACCCTCAAGTGATCCACATGCTCCTCCTCACTATGGGAATAGATCAAGATATCATCAACAAAATCCATCACAAACAAGTCAAGGTAGTGTTTAGAGACCCTATTCATAAGATCCATGAATATAGCTTGTGCATTAGTCAATCTAAATGACATAATCACAAACATAAAGTATTCATACCTAGTTCGAAAAGCTGTCTTGGGAATATCACACTCCCTCACTTTCATTTGGTGATACCCGGACTGAAGATCAATCTTAGAGAAATGACTAGAAGTTGATTTTTATGGGATGTCTCTATCATCTTATGAGGTTTAGGGATGTTGAGTCCAAAGTTCTTCCTGTAGAGTCGGTTCTAGTAGTTAATAAGTTCCTCGATTTCTCTCCCGATGAGTTCTCCAGTGTTCTTCCCAAAAGGAAAATAGACTTTTGTACAGACCTTCTTCTCGATACTCAACCCATTTCTATTCCCCCTTACTGTATGGCTCCGGCGGAGTTGAAAGAGTTAAAGAAGCAATTGAGGGAATTGTTGGAGAATGGTTTTGTAAGGCCTAGTAAATCACCTTGGTGTTCACTAGTGTTGTTTGTGAAGAAGAAGGATGGTTCTCTTAGAATGTTCATTGATTATTGGCAACTTAATAATGCAAGAAATGAATCAACCCTTGACCACCACATCACAACTTTCCCACTCAAGGATGGGTTCACTTGGGAATGGGAATTTGACCCTACAGGTTCTACAATTAATAGAAGCATAATATGCATGCAACCAATCCAAGAATGGCTTGAATACCCTGTTTATCAGATCCATAAAAACTGCTGGTGCATTTGTTAGCACAAATGACATAACAAGAAATTCAAAGTGACCATAGTGCGTTCTGAAAGCTGTCGTGGGTATATCTTCCTATTTCACCCTCACTTGGTGATAAGCTGATCTCAAATCAATATTTGAAAAGCACTTGGCACCCTGTAACTGATCAAATAAATCATCAATCTTGGGGAGGGGGTATTTATTCTTAATTGTCACCCTATTCAATTGTCGATAGTCGATACACATTCTCAAGGTGCCATCCTTTTTGCGTACAAATAACACTGGTGCACCCCAGGGAGACACACTAGGTCTTATGAAACCCTTATCCAATAAATCTTTTAACTACTCTTTTAGTTCCCGCAATTCTGCTGGGGCCATTCTATATGGAGGGATAGAAATAGGTTGAGTGCCTGGAAGTAAGTCAATACTGAAATCTATTTCTCGTTCAGGAGGTAAGCCTGGAAGTTCTTCAGAGAACACATCGACAAATTCATTCACTACCGGAACTAATTGAAGAGTTGGTGTTCTGCCTCCGTATCCCTCACTCTAACTAGATGGCATATGTACTCCTTAGATATCATCTTTCTGGCCTTAAAGTAAGAGATAAACTTCCCCTTTGGTACCCCAACATTGCCTTTCCATGCAAGAACTACCTCATTTGGAAAGTGGAAGTACAATCTCTTAGTTCGGCAATCCATGGTGGCATAGCAAGAAGATAACCAATCCATACCCATTATAAAATCAAATTCCACCATTTCTAGCTCAATTAGGTCAGCCAATGTGTCACGGTCACAAACATTTACTATACAATCATAATAAACCCTTTTAGCTGTAATAGATTCACCGGTTGGTGTAGACACTTCAAATGGTTTGCTCAATAATTTGGGAGTTCTCTTAAGCTTCCCAGCAACTAGTGGAGTGAGGTATGATAGTGTAGAACCAGGGTCAACTAATGCATATACATTATGTGAAAAGATGGACAATGTACCTGTGACCACAT
>JAPFFP010059342.1:0-27454 GCA_026153255.1 Solanum medicagineum | reverse complement strand
CTATTTATACTAGTACAAGGAATGTTCTAGAATCTAACTCCACTAACTAGTATCTAGATAGTTCTTCCCTAGATATTGTCATGGACATTTCTAGACTAAAGATTTTACAAGATATTTCTAGACACTTTGACCCTACTACTCATTACAAGATTTGCCTAAGGGTCTTGGTCCCACTAAAGAACTAGCAAAAGAGGAAAGAGTGAAAGTCTTGATGACCCAAAAAGTTTTAAGTGATCGATTGTCTGATCTATGTTTGTTAGAAGACCTGGTATGAATGACCTAGTTGATGTTATTACAATACAATATTGGGCCCATCTATTCCAATGGTCAATTCCTGTATTACATGAGAAGAAGGTTAGAGAGTTCTACTATAATTTGAGGTTGAATGATGAAGTGTAGATTCTGTTGTGCAGTGTAAAAGGATTTTTTTTTGGGGGGGGGGGACGAAAAGGTCTTGGGTAACATTCTAAATGTTGGAACTAAAGGGATCAGGTCAGTCATAAACTCTCCCTCATCAATTTATTTCTAAGATTGGAAAGTTTGAGAAGTTGAAAAAGACAGTAGTGCCCAAGAAATTCATGAAGGGCACCTTCTACCTTTATTTTGAAATTGTGAACAAGATGTTACTGCCTAGGTCAAGAAAACAAACAGTTGCAATTGCATCTGATTTGTTTTTAATGGAACGCTTAAGTAAAATGGGGGAGATCAATTTGCCAGCCATCATGTTAGAACACATGAAGAAGAATATGACTTCAAAAGATGAAAAGCATGATCATTTAACATATGGCTATCTTCTGAATAAGCTATTTCACTACAGTGAAATTCAGTTGGGGAATAGAGTAAAGGGGAAAAACATGTAGACAATGTTAAAAGTAAAAGTAATAAAAATATTGAAAAATTAGTAATGCTACATATATAAATAAAAGTACCTGCTCAATAGTTCAAAGTGTGATGAATCAGAGCTATTAATTTTTTTCTTCCAATTTTCTCTTCTCTATGGTATTTCAATTTTCTCAAAATGGCTTGAAGAAGCCATGGAAAACTATTAGCAGGATCCTGTTCCCTTGTGTACTTAAATTTGTAAGACAATGGTTGAAGTAATAAAGACAATTGTTTCACCTAATTTTGTTTTGTTTAGAAGAATATAAAGGAAAAATGGGCCCCAATTTTCTAAGTAGTTATATTTCTAGAGATAATGGGGATATGTTCGATAAAGAAATATGGAACATCTCTTCTAATTTTACCCTTAAGATGAGAAACGATGAATCCAAGATAGATTTTACAAATTGATAGAACCCAAAGTTTGAGGTTGAATTGTGTGTATATATATATATAATGGATAATATTTTCATTTCATTTTTCTAGACATGATATTAGTATATATGCATTTTATTAAAAATATGAAATGCATATGTTAGTGGATTTAAATTGTGGTAGAAGATGATTATTAGTTCTTTTAGCTCTCGTGATCATTAGTTTCTTATAACTCATGTAATCATTAGTTTCTTATAATTTATGCAAGATCTATCAAATTTTTCTAGTTGCATTATTATCCCTCATTCCAGCTGTTGATTATATGGAAGATTTTTTCATCTATATATAATGGTGCATCTTTCTTTGTGTTGAGTAGGAGATGAAGCATGTTAAGTGTAAAAAATTTTGTAGTATAAAATAGTGAAAGAGAGAGTTGAGACAAAGAAAATATTCTAAATCTTTCACTAGTCACTATTCAAAAGAGAGTAATTATATGTTGAAGGAAGTTGCTCCTTTTGTGGAGCTTGGACTTTAATCTGGAGTTGTTTGAGTTATACCATGTTGTTGTATTGTTCTATCCCAGAAGGGATACGTTAAGGGATATTTTGTTGGATCGGTATAGAATATACTGCAGTAGACATGAATCTCCTTAAAGGGAGGGGAAGATCCGCATCTTAGCCTGAATATATTTTTATTCATTTTTATCATTTTATTTTCAACTGTAATTTATTTTATTTGTAGTATATTATAAAAGTAATTTTAAGAAAATTTAGTTTTTTGTTATAGTTTAGAAAAAACGGATATCAAGATAAAAGATCTCAACATCATTCCGCTTCAGTGTCACTAGATCTCTTCAAGAGAATAAAATAGAAGACATAAAAAAGTAATGTATTTTATACTTGCTCAATTCAATCGAAAAAGGTAAAAAACTGTTTATCTAATATTCTTTTAAATAAAGTGAAACTACTTTTTCTGAAAAAAATCATTTTTAAAATTTGAGAAATAGTGAGAATTCTTGAAATGAGAAAATATAATTATAAAAAAAATGTGATTTTTGAATATTTAGAAATGCTCTAAGAAGAGTATTACAAGTATATATATTTATTTCATAATAAATCACATGTTATTGTTTGCATATGTTATATTTATCTTATAATATATTTTATTGTTTCCATAAGTATAAAATTTGCATATGTTTAGAACAGGTACCCGGAGAGGATAGCTGATTCATTCTACTATAGTTTTCTCTAGTCATCTAGATTTTAGTGGTGAGCTCAGACTTCGAGTCGCCCTAGATCTTTGAGACTCTTTTATTTTCTTTCCATTCGGACGATGTATAAGACATATCAGCTTTGTATCCCATTTTGAGACAGTTGTTTTTACTTTTGATAATACTTTAGATGCTCTTATACTCATAACTCTAGGTTTTGGGATGGTTTATGTTATGTTGTGATCATTTTCGCTTTACTTAATTTTCTATAGTTGCGATTCGATTTTGGATTGTAACAACAAGTTTAGTGGGTACCTTCATTGTTGTTTAGTCTGAGTGAATTCCATTATTCTTGTTAGGGGGAAGAGATTAATCTGTAAATTGCAAGAGATTGTAATGTTTCTACTCTTTGAAGTAAGTGGAATCATTCTGAAATCCTGAAAACTGTTTCTCCCTTGAGAAAAGATTTTTTCTAAATAAACGTTCTATGTTGTTTATTTCCTGTCTTTACTTACTTTGTACTAAGGGACATAGTCCCTTGTACTAGATGCGTTTAGCCTATCAAGGGTACAAACAGAAAAGAATCCTACGAAGAGAATTATGACTAGCCATTGTTGAAGAAATTATTGCATCCATTATAACGTAGTTCTCTACCAAGCAACAATCATCAAAGCAGTGAATTGCTCATGAAATTAAGTTGTGAAAGTGAAAACTAGATTGAATGGATCTTCTGTCTAGTTTAAGTTTGGAAATTGAGATTCAAGTTGTTTCTTACTTTGTAAATTCTGTTCCTGATTAAGTATTTGTAGTTGTGTAGGTTAAACTTTTAATTTTCAAAGATTAGAGTTTATAGTCATTAACTAGGTATACTCATTGAATAAATGATTGAGTTAGGCTATGGAGAGCTAGCCTTTTAGATTATTGAGTTTTAATAAATTTCTTTAAAGTTTGCTGAAAATCCTACTCATAGTAGGATGTGATTTTTACTCCTATCATCATTATCACAATAAATTATTAGTTGATCAACAAGCTTCATATTCAGTTTAGTTAGAAGATTTTGAATCCAATTGACTTCAGTAATATCAAAAGCTACAACATGATACTTTCCTTTAGTTGAAGAGCAAGCAAAAATACACTGCCTCTAGGATGACCATTTAATAGAATTTGACAAAAAAAAAATATATTCATAAGTAGGAGCCTATCATTAATCTCACCGATATAATATGTATTAAAACACATAAATAATCCAGAAGATTTCTTGTTTGTCATTTGTAAACCTTTGTTTTAGTATGCCAGAGATATCACACAATCCATTTAACAAATACTAGTGTATTTGTGTAGGAGCATGAATTAATTGTAATAACTTATTAATTACAAAACACAAACATGATTTGGTAAATTATAAGTCGTCACGACCCATACCTACGGTCTAGGAGTGACATGGCAAATGGGAACCCGAGAGTCCCCACACAAGCCTCAAAGTATCCATAATCATATAATCGGTTCGAAAGCGTATAGAAATAGTAAGCATATAGTTCTAAGGGACGGAAAAGTAAAACTCACGCTATGGGGATATCATAGGGAAAGGAATTAACATGGATTCACATAACACATAGCACATAAAGACAAAGGGGCGGGTAAGTATGACTCACTCTACGGAGGCAATGCGGGACTTAGGATCTTCCACATTCCTACATCAAAACATACATAATTATCATAATTCTCATAGCCAAACCACAATAGCCATATCTAATGATAATCATAACCATAAATTTCAAACTACAACACATAGCACATATTTGTACAAGAGTCTACAAGATATCCAACAATGTCTCTAGTCATAAGATGGGACGGGGGCCAAGACATGTCCCAGCGGGCTCACCTTCAAAGTATAGATAACATAAGTAAAAGCAACATAAGGTAGAATGTTGTCCTGGGAACATAGGACTCACCACAACAAATGTCTCAAAAATCTGATTTAGCCGTCGAATGGTGAATGAAAGTAATCTCCGGTCCCTATATGGTGAGATCATATATGCAAAAGTATGCGGTAAAACATTTGAATGTACTAAGTATGTGGGGTGCCATGCATGTAACTTATCAAACCTGCATATCAATGTTAGATGGCAAGGACACATAATACAGAAAGAGATTTATATAGCAAGGAATGTAGCATAACAAGATGCTATAAAATTCATGATGCATGAAATGCAAATGATGCTCATATATATAGTGCGGATGTAGCACTAACCGACATCTCAAAATCATGCGAGCTATTACATGAATTTGCCCGATGTTAACCTCCAATCGGGTGAGAGAAGATTACTTCCCAAAGGTAATCTACACCACACCTTACGATCCGGCCATTTCGTATATAGCATCCACCTTTCTTACGACCCTGTCATTTCTGAAGGATTTCCTTATCAAAACATGTCATATCATATCATAAATGATTAGCCATACCTTACGATCCGATCATTTCGGTGATGACTACCATTCCTATGCTGGCACATAGTTCAAGGAAAGTAGTATGGACCCTTGGGGATAGTCCACGCCGACATCTAATCCATTAATGCTAGGTCAGCATCCCACTAGAATACATATATATATATACATGCTTGTAAAAGAGGCATAAGCTTTCAAATCATCATTTTCATACATTCTTGGGCTTAAAGGTCAAACCACATTCATAACAATTTATATTTAGGCTCAACAGTCAAATCATAGCTCATAATCATAATACTCATGCATAAGAATAGCTCATTCATACATACATAATGGTGCAACACTCATAATACTCAAAGAGCCATAATCATAGACATATATGTGATCACATTTTGTCATAATCAATATTTTATCAAATGATATCATAGAACATAATTAGGCTAACCCACTACATAATTTCCACAATAATCCTATGTCATGATTGCAAATGTTATAAATGATGTGAGGAAAACATGGGTAATGAAGACTCAATTTAAAATCAACATTATAATATGAAATTATAATTAAATACACATTTAAAATCATCATATAATCGCCCATGCATAAACAAGTCTTAAAAAGGGACATGCATATTCATAATTTCATAAACTCAATGAAAATCATTATAAAAAGGCCTAAAGTAACTTAAAATCATCAAATATGTATAGCTTATACATCAATTTAATTTAATAAATCCAAATAATGAAGACTTATATTCAAAAGAGAGCTTAAGTTCATGAAATTTGGATTGAAAAGATTTGGGTCTCCTTGATTGGAAGGAATCAAGGATCAAACCCATATACCTAGACCCAATTGAAGAAATTCCAAGAGAAGTTTGAAGGAGACTTAAATTTTCCTTGATCTCCAAGTTGAAAATCTTAAAGAGTTCTTGAGAGAAATTTGAGAGAGCTTAAAATGTGAGGATTGAATTTTGAATGTCAGGAATAGGGTTTAGGTCATATATCGATAAAATATTTATTTGGAAACCACCTCTATATTAACATAGTGGAAGAAAGCGTACCATGCTGCGTCTAGACTTCAAACAGTTTGTTTTAACCATGTTAATAGTTTCACATTCTTGGTTAATAGAGAATCAAAATAGATTTACCAATGAATTGCGAAATGCTATGGTTCTTACATATAATTTCTGAATTTATACAGAAGTAATTCGTAAGATCATGCACCTATCTTTTCTACTTATAACGGAAAAGGGTACAGTTGGTTGGTCCAGCCTATTCTTGATGTAAACGACCCGCACACACTCCCTTTCCAAAAAAAATCAATACACCAAGCACTACACTTAGATTTATCATTTGGACGTCTTAAGATAGCTTAGGAAGTCATGAAAGACCCTTAGAAGAAGCCACAATTACAAAAATACCATTAATGAAGCAATGATCATATTCCTTTTCATGGTTCCTGAAGAGGTCTCACAATCCGTGAAACCCCATACAAGGTTTCACGGACCGTGAAACCCACTCGTATAGCAACAGTTAGGCAAATTTTCAGAAAACTCTACACAGATGGGCTTTATGAAAACGGGGATAACGTCTTCCTCCGAACTATAAATGAGGTTAAATCAAGTGCATTGGAAAGCTGATTCAAAGAGCTTTAATTTGATAGGTCGTGGGCCACATAGTTTCTTTTATGCTAAGAGATATGACCCTTTAAAATTGATCCTTCAGTTAGTACTTGTGAAAAACTTAACCAATGGAATTCCTTTGAACTTGGCTTGATGTAGGAGGCCCATGATGGCCTTAAACAACATAAATAGACTTGAAAGTGAATTTATCTTGAGCTTGAATATCCCATACATAGAAATTTTGAGCCAAAAGTGAGTCATACGATTGGGCCACATGGGTCGTGTGGCTTCACACGGTCCGTACCACTGTCCGTGGCACCAATCTTAACGAAAATAAAATATTCCACGTCAAAAGTGAAGCAACACTTAGAATTTTCCCACCTTGAAGGCCATATGGATGGTGGTATGCCCCATGTGCCTTCAAGGTCCGTGTGAAGTGGCCGTGTCCCACTACTTAGCTCCAAACTTGGTGTTTCAAGCACAAGACCATCACACGGTCTGTGAAGTGTGATACGGTTTGTGTGGGGTCCAAGTGTGATGTGCCTTAGCTTGAACCACTCCAAGGCCACATACCCAAAATTGAGGCCAAGTATCATTTTATTAAAGGCCACACAGCTCGTGTGACCTTACACGGGCCGTGTGGTCTCCCTTGAGATGACACTTGGTCTTAATGTTGTCCAAAATAAAATTCTCAAGTTTCGATGAAGTCTTACAATATTCGGGTCATTACATTATCTCCCCCTTCGGAACATTCATCCTCGAGTGTAGAAGAACAAGGCTTGACTTAGAACATGAAACTTCTAAACATAAGGCACAATGCATAATTCAACATTTGAAAATCATAGTCTTTAAAACTCATATCAAAACATATTCAAATCATTCACAACATCATTAAATAAATCATTTTCGTGCACATGCATTCATGTCATGTCACGAGACTCAAGAATGAATGAATTAGGGCTATTGAGAATAGTAAGAACTTAATACTATAGGCTTGAGTGGATTCTAAATGATAGAGGTATCGCCGCATCATACTTGATTCCACTTCCCACATAGCACCTTCAATAGTTGGATCCTTGGTGCGAAGCCTCCTCACTTGCCCATCCAAGATCTAAACCGGAACTTCTTCATAAGACAAGTTCTCCTCAACTTCAACACCTTCTGAAGGCACAATAGCATAAGTGTCACCAACCAACTCCCTCAACTTAGACACATAGAAAACCGAATGAATAGAACTTAATACCAAATGTAAGTCCAATCTATGGGTCACATTCCCAAACCGTTCAACAATCTCATAAGGGCCTACATACCGAGAACTTAACTTGCCCTTCTTTCCAAAATGCATCAGACTCTTCCTAGGTGAGACCTTCACGTACACCCAATCGCCAATACGAGACTCATGATCCCTCTTTCCATCAACCAATTAAAACCTTTAGTGACTTTGAACAATCTTCTCCAATTCCACTCTTTCAATAGCCTTCAACACTAAATCTAGGCCTATAGAAGTCATCTCATCTAACTTAAACCATCCCACCGAAGACCTACACCTTCTACGACACAAAGCCCTCAGTGGTGATATACCAATGTTAACATGAAAGATATTGTTGTAAACAAACTCAATAAGTGGTAAATGATCACCCTAGTTAACCTTGAATTTCAACATACAAGACATTGATATGTCCTCCAAAGTTTGAATTGTCCTCTCGGCTTGCCCAACGGATTGATGATGAAAAATGCTATATACTTGACTTCACCTTAGGACCAAGCCCCCTTTGAGATGATTTCCAAAAGTGAGAAGTAAGTTGGGTACCACAATCCAACATAATAAAAGTAGGCATACCATCCAGTCTAACCAACTCCAAATTACATAACTTTGCATTGTCTTCAACATTGAGAGTAGTCTCAACCGATAAAAAGTGAGTCGACTTAGTCGCTCGGTTAACAATAACACAAATTGAATCAAATTACTTTCAGGTCCGAGGCAATCCAACCACAAAACTCATGTTCACCTCTTTCCACTTCCAAGTATAAATTTTAATATCTTGAGTCAAACCACCAAGTCTTTGGTGCTTGATTTTCACTTGTTGACAATGAGGACATTCGAGCACAAATTTGGCTATATCCTTCTTCATACCGTGCCATCAATACACCTCTCTAAAATCCTGATACATCTTAGTGGACCTCAGATGCATTGAATAATGAGAGTTATAGGCTTTACTCATGAGCATCTCCTTAAGACCAACGTCCAAAACACACAATTGATCATGGTGACTAATTACACTATCTCCCCCTTGGGAGAAAATCTCTGTCTTATTTTCAATAACCACATTTTCAATCACAACCAATGATGGGTCCAAGTCTTACGTAGCCTTAATATCAACAACCATAAAAGATTCGGCCCCATTCTGAACATGAATACCTCCATCATTATAGCCATCCAACCTAACACCTAATCTAGCCAAACAGTAAACATCTTTCGCCAAATCCTTCTTCCCTTCACCAACTCCTGTCTAACCTCATATATAAGATCAGCTACAACATCCTCCTTGCTTGGATTGCATTATGAGCCCAAAGTAACTCTCTCTATCCAATAAGGAGTGATAGAGATAGAAAATCTCAAGACATATTCCATAGCAAGATAAGAATCACGAAAAAGTGAAATATTTCCTAAAATACCTTGTAGCCTCCTACCCATAGTTGTGGCGCGCTTCACACCCATGAATAAGACTCTACTTGACGAGGCATGTTGGACTTCAAGGATCATTAATAAACCTAGTGCATTGATTCCATCTCTATCACGACCCAGACCTAGGGTCTAAGAGTGACATTGCGAATAGGAACTTGAGAGTCCCCACACAAGCCTCAAAGTATCCATAATCACATCATCGATTTGGAAGCGTATATAAATAGTAAACATATAGTTCTAAGGGATGGGAAAGTAGCACTCACGCTAAGGGGATATCATAGGGAAAGGGATTAACATGGATTCACATAACACGTAGCACATAAAGACTAAGGGGCGGTTAAGTATGACTCATTCTATGGGGGAAATTCGGGACTTAGGATCTTCTGCATTTTCACATCAAAACATATATACTTATCATAATTCTTATAGCCAAACCACAATAGTCATATCCAATAGATAAACATAATCGTAAACTCCAAACTACAACACGTAGCTCATATCCGTATAAGAGTCAACAAGATGTCCAACAATGCCTCTAGTCATAAGATAGGACGGGGGCCAAGACATGTCCCAGGCTCACCCTCAAAGTATAGATGACATAAGCAAAAGTGACATAAGGTAGAGGGATGGTGGCTTGTCCTTGGAAGATAGGACTCACCATAATAAATGTCTCAAAAATTAAATTTAGCCGTCGAACAGTGGATGAAAGTAATCTCCGGTCCCTACATGGTGAGATCGTGTAGGCAAAAGTATGCGTTAGTATGTTTGAATGTAATAAGTAAGCGGGGTGCAATAAATATAACTTACCAAAACCTACATACCAATGTTAGATGGTAAGGGCACATAATATAGAAAGAGATTTATATAGTAAGGAATGTAGTATAACAATATGCTATGAAATTCATGATGCATGAAATGCAAATGATGTTCATATATTTATTGGGGATATAGCCATAACCGACATCTCAACTCATGCGATCTATTACGTGAATTTGTCCGATATTGACCTCCCATCGCATGAGAGAAGATTACTTGCTAAAGGTAATCACACCATACCTTACAGCCCGATTATTTCGTATGTGGCGACCACCTTCCATACAACCCTGTCATTTCGGAAGGATTTCCTTATCAAAACATATCATGTCATATTATAAATGAATAATCATCCCTTACGACCCGATCATTTCGGTGATGACTACTATTCCTAGCTGGCACATAGTTCAAGAAAAGTAGTATGGACCCTTGGGGATAGTCCACGCCGACATCAAATCCATCGGTGCTAGGTCATCATCCCACTAAAATACATACATATATATATATATATATGCTTGTAAAAGAGGCATAAACTTTCAAATCGTTTTCATGCATTCTTGGGCTTAAAGGCCAAACCACATCCATAAAAATTTATACTTAGGCTCAAAACCCAAATCATAGCTCATAGTCATATTACTTATGCATAAGAATAGCTCATTCATACATACATAATACCATAATGCTCAAAGAGCCATAATCATTGACATATATGTGATCACATTCTTGTCATAACCAACATAATTGGGCTTAACCCACTTCATAATTTCCATAATAATCCAATGTCATGAATGCAAATACTATGCATGATGTGACGAAAATATAGGTAATTAGGATTCAATCCAAAATCAACATCATAATATGAAATTTAAATGAAAACATAATTAAATCCACATTTAAAATCATAATGTAATCACTCATGCATAAAAAAGTCTTAAAAAGGGACATGCATATTCATAATTTCATAAACTCAATGGAAATCATCATAATAGGGCCTAAAGTAACTTAAAATCATCAAATATGTATAACTCATACATCAATTTAATTTAATTGATCCAAATAATGAAAACCCATATTCAGAGAGAGCTTAAATTCATGAAATTTGATTAAAAAGATTAAGGTCTCCTTGATTGGAAGGAATCAAGGATCAAACCCACATACCTAGACCCAATTGAAGAAATTCTAAGAGAAGTTTGAAGGAGACTTGAATTTGCCTTCACCCCCAAGTTGAAAATCTTCAAGAGTTCTTGAGAGAGTTTAAAATGTGAGGAGTGAATTTTGAATGTTAGGAATAGAGTTTAGGTCATTTGGAGGTCTTAAGATAGCTTAGGAAGTCATAAAAGACCCTTAGGAGAAGCGACCACTATAAAAACACCATTAATGAAGCAAAAATCATATTCCTTGCTAGGGGTCTGTAAAGAGGTCTCATGGTCCATGAAACCTCGTATAAGGTTTCACGGACCATGAAACCCACCCGTATAGCAACACTTAGGCAAATATTCAAAAAACTCTGTGCAGACGGGCTTTACGAAAATGAGCATAACTTCTTCATCCGAACTCGCCTTGGAAAGCTAATTTAAAGAGCTTTAATTTGATAGGTTGTGGGCCACCCAGTTTCTTTTGTGCTAAGAGATATGGCCCTTTAAAGTTGACCCTTCTAATCGGTACTTGTGAAAAACTTAACCAATGGAATCTCTTTTGAACTTGGCTTGATATAGGAGGCCCATGATGGCCTTAAACAACATAAATAGTCCTGAATTGAAGGCTTGAAAGTGAACTTAGCTTGATCTTGAAGATCCCATACTTAGAATATTTTTGGCCCAAAATAAAATATTTCACGTCAAGAGTGAAGCAACACTTAGAATTTTTCCCACCTTGAAGGCCATACGGCCCGTGTGCCTTCACACGGTCCGTGTGAAGTCGTGTTCCAAGCTCAAGACCATCACACGGTCCGTGAAGTATCATACGACCCGTGTGTGGTCCAAGTATGATGTGCCTTAGCCTGAAACTCACCCCAAGGCCCCCAAAATTGAGGCCAAGTATCATTTCACCAAAGGCCACATGGCTCGTGTGACCTCACACAGGCCATGTGGTCTTCCTTTCGACAGCTTAGTCCAAATTTTGTCCAAAATGAAATTCTCAAGTTCCGATGAAGTCGTACAATATTTGGGTCATTACACAAGTACTAAAGCTTACCAATTACTTGATGATGATACAAGGTGATATCCATAAATTAAGGTGTACAATCTTTTAAGAATAGTACAGCGGAGGAACACTTGGATGTGCACACAAGGTTACATTTACATGCTCTGGACAATTAGAAGATTAGAAACATGGTTTAAGAAAGGATGATTTCATTTGTCACTCGAAGGTCCATAATATCTAAAAAGTACTGTAGTTGTCTAATATCTTTGAGAAAGAATCAAGTTCAAAAAACTTGAATAACGTGTTTTAACATCAAACTAAAACTGGTGATAATAACATCCTCAACATATACTAGAATCTAAACCTGTGCTCCATTGTGATGATTGATGAATAAAAAAAGGGAGAAAATATAATTGGATTTGTAAAATCCAATCTGAAAGAGGAATTACTTCAACTAAAATTAGGTACCATGATTGAAGAGCGTACTTGAGCTGTAAATTTCTTTCTTTAATTTGAGCATATAATGATAAAATTCGAGATTCAAAAATCGAGAAAGTTGACACATACGAAACATTCTCGGTAAAATTTCCTTGAAGAAATGCATTATTCATGTCTAACTAGTGAAAGTACCAATTATGATGAACTTAAAGTGACAAAATGAATCCAACAGTAATAGATTAATCATTGGACTAAAGGTAGAGTGATAATCCACACACAGACAATAGGTAAAATATTTTGCCACCAACCACGCTTTATATCTGTCATAACTTTTATCTGGTGTAGTTTGATATGATTGTTTCATTTGTCTCAGCCACATTTCGAGTAAGAGATGATGGAATTAAATTTTTTTGATTAATTCCTCATATTCAAGTTTTATGACTTCTTACTTTTATGTTATGTTGGGCTTGATTATAGGTGGTGGTAAGTGATTCTGCAGAAGTAACGTCTGTATAATCAACAACTTCCTTGGATATTATGTTATTTGGGAATAAGTTATAACACAGTGAACAAATGGTGGTTAAGTATATGGTGTGATGGTGGTAGAGAACGGATTAATATGATAAGATGGGCTAGCAGTCGAGCAAGGGTTGTTTGAGACTTGCATATGGGTGATTTGATCTTTTCAATTTCAGTGTTTATATTATACTAGTCTCTTGACACATGCAACACACGTGTTTTTCAATTTAATAGTACAAACTTAAAAAGTTACATAAAATATATTAAAATATGTATATGTGATGCAGGTCGAAATAAATTTCTACTACCAATATATTTTAGTATATTATAGCAATAGTACAAACTTAAGATATTGTGTAAGGAAAATACTAAAATATGATGTGTGTAACGCAGGTCGAAATGAATTTCTACTGCCAACATATTTTAGTATATTATAGCAAGTTGTTTATATCTGAGACTATTAATATCACTTCTTAGTATTACCCAAAATGACTTTTGAAATTTTTTACAACACATTACACCAATCAGGTAGACTTTTTTTCAAGTTCACACCCATATAGCCTACATTTATTGTTTCAACAAGTATCATACACTCTTATAAATTATTGTATAGTGTTAAAGTGTATAACAATATCCTTAAATGTCTTTAACTATGCTATCAAACTTCTTTTACAATTTTCGACTACTATCCTTGTTAAAAAGAGCAATCAAAATTTACTTCAAATGAGATCAAATTTTGTAGATAACGATATTCAAGAAATCTAAATAGCACTCCTAATTATTCACAAAAACAATATTTAAAAATTTAACTCTATTTATTTAAGTGTGTTCTACTATAATAAATATTATATTTGTAATGTAATCTTCATTGTGCTTATAAAAAGCCGTACTCTAAAATTTTCAAGGAATTAGGAATATTTTTATTGTAATTGAATATAGTGATAATCCTTTTGTGATTATTTTTTTGTTATGGAGCATTAAAGAAGAGTTATTTTGTCATGTTCCTTCTTCATAATAGCAACATTTTACTGGTTTATTGAGTTTTTGTATATATATATTTATTTCTCTATGCAACATTTCTCAAAAAAAATACATGAAGAAAGAAGTAAAAGAGAGAGAATAAATAAAGTGAGGACTAGAAACCTCCATCTTAGACACTTTAGATATGAAAAAACTAAATGAACTACTTCTTTTCAGATAAACATTCATAGTGTTTGATAATAAAAAGAAGAAAAGATAAAAACTTGAAAACACTAGGTTCATATACAAAATTCATTGTTGTAAAATTTTATCAACTTGGTTGTAGTTTTGTAGCTTTGATCAATATTTTTATGAAACTTCTAGCCCTTGCTTCCTTTCTTCTTGTTGCTTCATAAAATGCTAAACCCTCGAAGAAATCTTCCCAATTTTTTTTATTATCTTTTTATGGTTGATGTGTGATGACTCGAAAAGTGAATGAGATAGTAATAGTGTTGGATTCCATAACTCCACTCATCTTTGTATCTGATCTTTTATTGCTAAAACATATAGCACAAGATTTGATTTTTTGTGGAAAAGTGATATGGTGAATTCATATAATGTTTATGTTTATAAATAGTGGTGTTAAGAATTTAATTTAATTATGAAAAATCCATTGAAATTTTGTAATTAATCTATGTATGCATATATAAAGTTATAACTGTAAATTAAAGATGAGTTTTTATTATTATATAATAACTAAATGTTATTTATGTGTTTTAAAGAATAAAGTAATTAATGTCACTATCCAAACCTAGGGCCTGGATGTGACACGACGAATAGGAACCCAAATTGATCCCAAACAAGCCTCTTAGCATATCATTTACATATCCTTGCTTGTGGAAGTGATTAAACAACAACAAGAGAGTATAAAAAGGTATAAAGGGACTAAGGAGAAATCTTAGATAGCCATAAACAATCAAGAGTCAAGAGCATAGCACAATTACATCACTTGTCCAACAGCACCTCTAAACATAGAACAAGCGGGGACCAAGATACTTTTTCGGGCTCACCCTCATAGTATCAAAAATTCAACGTAAAGGAATAACATAAGCAAGAGTAGAATAGCTAGTGTCCCCGAACTTGAGGACTCACCAAAGTTTATCTTCAAGATATCACAACTAGACAGGCGGAGGATGATCATGAGGAGCTTCGGTTCCTACATGCTAACATCATGTAGGCATAGAATATGCGTTAGTACGTTTGAATGTACTATGTATGTAGGATGCAATGCAACAAGTGATAGGCAACATAGTCAAAATGCATAAACATAGGCAATGGGTAGTATAATAACAATATCGCATGCATGATCAACGCTAGAAGTAAAAAATGCTTGTATAGGACATATTACATGTGTAGGAAGAGACCATCATCATAGACTAAGAAAACTAATACTTGGAATCCAAGGCATACCACCCCCTTGGAAGACGATTGACGTATCTACCCCTCAATTGGTAGTACGGGCATACCCCCCCCCCCCGATAAGGCGATTGAGGTATCTACCCCTGAATTGGTTGTACGCGCTTACCACCCCCCGACAAGGCGATTGAAGTATCTATCCCTCAACATGGTAGTACGGGCTTACCACCCCCGACAAGGCGATTGAGGTATCTACTCCTCAACATGGTAGTACGGGCTTACCACCCCCGACAAGGTGATTGAGGCTTAACACCCCCTCAACAAGGTGTGTTCAACTTGAAACACCATAAATACTTTTCATGAATTCAATACAGACATACAATTTTTTCATCATCATAAAGTCACTTGGCCCATATGTCATGCAATAGATCATCAATAGCTCAAAATTCTTAATCGGACATTTTATCAAATACTTGACGGGTGTGTAATCCTAGTTCAAAATCATGCAATTCAATAGTGAAATCATGTGAAAAAACTTAATGTAAATCAACCCACCAACACTTGGTACACACCCTCATGCAAGATGCATTAAAACCCTTCATCAAATCTTAACTAGATCATAAATTCATAACTCAAAACATGCTTAAATAGTCAACATTTTATGAAACCCCAACATAGTTTATAGTCAAACTCATAATAAGATGTACCTACAGATAATTCGACTTGAAAACATACAATTTACATAAAAAGGAAGGTTGGACACCATGGGTGAAAGGACACAATGGTTGAAATCCACATACCTCAAATTTGGAGATTTCCTTGAAGAAGATTTGAATGAGAACTTGAAGCTTGAATAAATTTCTTAAGATCCGGAGATGAGTTTGGGACGCTTGAATTTGGATGAAATATTTGGCTAAATGTTAGAGAGGGTTTTGGGGAATGTCTTGAATGATATATGGTGTTGAAAAATGACTAAGTATAGGTGTTTTTACGCACAGGAAGGCTTAGGCCCAAGGCCTTGGACCAAAACAGGAAAAACTGGAAATAAAATACACAGGTTCGCGCCCTGGCCGCGTCACGCCAGGGGCGCGGAACCTTACTGTTTTGCGAAATTTTTAGAAAACAAAATTTTGCTACAATTTTTCTAAAATCGGGGTTATACCTATTTCCCACTCAATTTTGCCCTCAGATCACGAATATAGAGTTAGATTTTCGATATCACGCATGAATTTTGAGATATATAGAAATTACGATTATGGGCATTTCCGAAGCACATTTTCGAACACTTTTTGAAGTGTTTCATAGAAGAAAAAGAAATAAAAATAAAGCAGCGATGAAAATTTTATAAAAAAATAAATGAATAGATTAACAATTTACTCTATATAAACTAAGAAAGAACAAAACAAACTCAGTGCATGAATTTGACCATTAAAATGTATCAATATTTATAATATTTTAAAATCAAACTTTTTTTATTTTCATTAGAGATGTACTTACTTCTTTATACCTAAATATTATTGAAAGTGTTTTAACTTTTGACTAAACAACTTCCACTTTTAGTATTTATTATAATGATATAATATGATTAATATTAATATTTATTTAATTAAATATCTTGAAATATTTTAATATAATATAGGGTCAAAACGATAACCCAAACTTTGGGGTTAAGTTCTTTCTATTTTTAATACTATACATATATTAAGAGTTGTTTATAGGCGGAGTAGGAGTAGTGCAAACTGGATCAATAAATTATTGCATTGTGGAATTTGAAGAACTGGTGGGAGGTGGCAGAATCGTTGAAAAGAGATTTGAGATAGGTGATAGAAGAAGTGTAGTGACCTGGTTGATAATTTTTTTTTTATTTGTAAAAATTACTTTTTCACCCTTTCGTAAGTTACTTTGGGCCTACTTTGAACTAATTGAATGATTGGAATGGAAATCTTGAGTTTTAAAAGTTGAAAATACGAGTTTTGGCCTTTTTGAAAGCTTAAGTTGTTAAAAAAGTTAGTTTTTGTGTCATTCTATGTTTCGGAAGTTAGATCGGGGATCCATTGATTCCATTAGTTCCGGAATGTTGAAACTGAACTGCAAGAAGTTACAAAACTGAATTTGAAGTTAAAATGAGATTTTTAGGCCTAAAGTTAAAATTTTAGTCGTTTTTGAAACCAAAGTTTGACTTTGGTCAATATTCAGAGTTCGAAAGCTCGGATCAGAATTCCAATAGTTCCAATAGTTCCGGATGGTGAAACTAACACTAAAAATGGTCTTGTCATAATTTTTGGAATTTCCAAGGATAGATTTAGTATCTTGAGTTTTAAACTAGTTTAATTTACTTGCATTGGTGATATAAAAGGTAGTTACATAATAAAACTTTTCTAGTTTACTTAAATTTTATTAGTTTGTTAAATGTAATAAGATTGTAATTTTACAAATTGTTAAAATAAATTTATGTTATTCTAAACATATACTAGAGGCTCAAAGATCATATTAGTTTTTAGCCAATTTCCAAAGAAAATTGGGTGAATTTTTCATGATTTTTTTCCTCTTTAATCTCTTTAGAATATTACCTTGTATCCAATGATAAGAGTAGAAATATATTTAGTTACACAAATTAAAGCAAATATATATTTGTTAATGCATAAGAGATTTAGGATCCTCGCAAGTACTGCAAGAAGTAGGAACTAAAAATCAGATTACATCTTCTCCATTCTTAAAATAGTACATATACATAAAATTTTGAGGAAGCAGTTTCTATTTTTTGGGATAAATTTTGGTGCCTTCCGTTAATAGTAAATTTAGCTTTGAGAATAAACTCTATAAGCTCAGGCATAACAAATACAATACGAGCATAAAGAGGCTGTTCATGGGACTTTACCTTGTGCATTAGAATGCTCTGGTTCGTTCTTCATGATGTTTCTTCATCCTCCAACGCTAGCTGGAGGAATTCTTTTAATTAAAGATGACTGTGGCACCACTGACATGTTTCTTTCTATCGATATTCCTTCAAAACTTATTTTCAGGGCTTCCTCCATAATAACTGATAATGCATTGTGACGAACCTCGATCACAATCTTTCTTATTCCATTGATTCACACTATCCCAATTTTGACGGAAAAACTCTTTGGAAGTGAGATTTTGAGTTAGCGGAATCTCACTTGTATAATTTGAGTGTAAAATTTGATTGTTCTCAATGCATTTGAGACAAATTAAAGTTGATTAGTAAAAGAATGAGATCTTTTTAATAATATCTTTGACATGACATGTCCGCTCCAACCAAATCCATAATGCCAACATTTGCATTGATTCCAAAGGATCACGTTGAAGGCCAATAACAAGGGTTGAATAAAGTGTTCGATCAATGTTATGGAAAAGTCTGAATTCCTCTGTAGTGACTTGAAAAGTTGTCTTAGCCATACCAACTCATGTTTTAGTGATTAAACCTGAAATTATTATATTAAATTAAAAAAATCTCCATTAGTAATTCAAACATAGAAAGTATATAAAGAAAGGGGCTTACGAAAGAAGGGGCTCCCCCAAAATGGAAAAAACAACCATAATTATATTAGACATAAAAACATACACTTGACAACATAAGAAGAGACACCAACTAGTAAAAATTTCACTGTGAAAAAGACTACTGGGATCCTAGTAAAAATTTTACACTTCTATTATTAAGTAAGTAACAACGATCATGATAGAAGTACGAAAGTGAGAAAAGAAACTAAAAGCAAAATTCTACATAAAAATTTTACAGGCTTTGTCTTAAAACCTATAACTAAATGAAATAGGATATTTCAAAAATCTATCGAGAAATACACAATTTTATATATGCAAAGATTTAATCAAATTCAAAATGTAGTGGAGGTAATGAAAAAGAAAAATGTGCCAAAGTGAAAGTGAGGAAGAGCAAATCAATACGTAACGTCAGGAAAAGATTGTTCTCAATAATTCAACTTGATACAAAACATGACAACCTAACCCAATCTATTAATAGCTAAAATAATATTCGCTGGTCAATGTTCTAATGAAGTTGTTCTTATCTGTATTCTATCAAAATAAAGAGAACTAATTATAATTTTGAAAGTATATATGGAAAAGAACTGCAATTAATGCTGGTAAGTGACTTTCTAGAAATCACATTGAGGGAAATTCATACATATATATACGAAATGGTGAGAAACTTAAAAATCAAGACTAAATAGTTTTTTTATATAATCACAAAATGTATAAAGACGTGATGAATTCTATTCTACTTACGAAATGAACTTCACCTGATTAATATATGGAGAAATGATTCTAATGAATATACATACTTAGAATAACTTGATAATAAATAGCTTGATATCATGATTATACTCCACATGATACAATAGCTACCCATTGGACATATTAAAAATATTAATATGACGATATCAATTTTGTTAACAAAAAATTGGAGTAGAACCCCTATTGCCGGGTATTCAAAATCATTGTTTCAATAATGACTACTACTTACTCTTTTGATAGAATAGATTGTCCCATTTTATCACAAAATTTCAACGTTATATTTTATGATTATTCATACTTATTGAAAGACTACATTAGGTAAACGTGAAATACTATTTTTTTAACTAAAAATCTAACATGTAAGAATAAGAGTTTTAAGTGCACAGGAATGAAATCTATTGGTCCTTAACAACATTTGTTCATTGATAGATTTCAAAATTTTCTTATCTACTACTCTTGTGACAAATACAGAAGGCTAGTGCTACACTTGTTATGCGTCACAAAATTATTTGTATAATTGTATTGCTCCAATGAAATAGTTTTCAAGTTCAGTTATGTTTATGGCTTAGCTCTTCTAATAGAAAGGATGGCATCTAGTTCATTTGATCCCACTCTCAAAATTAATATTCTTGATTAATAAATACATTGCAATTAACTTTTATTAAGGAAACTATTTTCCATTGGAGCAATGTCCTAATTATACTTCACATTCTCCTATGTAAAAGGATTATGACTAGCCACTATTGAAGAAATTGTTGGCCTCCATTACAACGTAGTTCTCTAATCATCAAAGCAAAATGAATTGCTCGTGCTGAAAGTGAAAACTAGATTGAATAGATTGTCTACCTAGTTTATGTTTGAAAATTGAGATTCAAGTTGTTACTTTGTAAGTCTCGTTCCTGATTAAGAATTTATAGTTTTGTAGGTAAAACTTTTAATTTTCATAGATTGGAGTTTATAGTAGTTGAAGAGGTTTGAGTAAACTACTGAGTTAAGGTATGATGGGTTAGCCCCTTCACTTATCTAGTTTTTAATCTAAATTTTTTGAAAGTTTGCTGAAAATAGTAGGTTTTGATTTTTACTCTCACCATTATTATCACAATAAAATTATTAGTTGATCAGCAAGCTTCGCATGTAGTTTCATTAGAAGATTTTTGAATCATATTAATCACTTTATTAACATCAAAAGCTGCAACATGATACTTTGCTTTCGTTGAAGAGCAAGCAACAATACATTGCCTCTTGGATGACCACTTGATAGAATTGGAACAAGATAAAAAATATATTCAGAAGTAGAAGTCCTATCATTAATCTCACAAATATAATCTCGTTTGTCATCTGTAAACCTTGATTTTAGTATGCTGGAGATATCACACAATCCATTTATCAAATACTAGGAGCATGAATTAATTTATTAGTTACAAATCTTAAACCTGATCTAGTAAATTACAAGTTCTAAAGCTTACCAATTGCTTGATGGTGATATCCATAAAAGATGGTATCCATAAATTAAGAATAGTACAGTAGAAGAACATTTGGATGTGTGCACAGGCTTACATTTACATGCTATGGACAATTAGAAGATTAAAAGGTGCAAAACAAAAAGGACAAAGGTAAAGGTGCTGCAGAGCTTGAGGAAACATTGGGTGGAGAGTTGCCTGAGGGTCCTGTTTCCGCTACAAAACTAACAAAAGAAGAAAAACTGAAAGTCTTGACAACCCAAAAAGTTTTAACTGATCGAGTGTTTGATCCAAGTTTGCTAGAAGCCCTGGTATGAGTGACCTAGTTGATGTTGTTACAATACATAATTGGTCTCATCTGTTAATGGCCAATTCATGTATTGCATGAGAAGGAGGTTATAGAGTTCTACTATAATTTGAGGTTGAATGATGATGGCAGTGTAGATTTTGTTGTGCAGTGCAAAAGGATTTTTCTGGACGAAAAGATCTTTGGGGAACATTCTGAATGTTGGAACTGAAGGGGAGCAGGTCAGTCATAAACTCTCTGTCATCGAAATTTATTTCTAAGATTGGAAAGGTTGATAAGTTGAACAAGACTGGAGTGCCCAAGAAATTCATGAAGGGCACCTTCCAACTTTATTTTGAATTTGTGAACAAGATGTTGCTGCCTAGGTCAGGAAAACAAACAGTTGCAACTACATCTGATTTGTTTTTAATGGAATGCTTGAGTAAAATGGGGAGATCAGTTTGCCAGCCATCATGTTAAAACATATTAAGAAGATTATGACTTCAAAAGTTGAAAAGCATGATTTAACATATGGCTATCGTCTGAATAAGGTATTTGACTACAGTGAAATTCAGTTAGGGAATAGAGTAAAGGGGATAAACATGTAGACAATGTTAAAATTAAAACTAACAAAAAAAATTGAAAAATTGGCAATGCTACTACATATATAAATAAAAGTACCTGCTCAATAGTTGAAAGTATGATGAATTAGAGCTATTCATTTTTTTCGTTCCAATTTTCTCCTCTCTATAGTGTTTCAATTTTCTGAAAATGACAATTGAAGAAGCCATGAAAAACTACATGTAGGATTTTGTTCTCTTGAAGTGTACTTAAATTGGCAAGACAACATTGAAGTAATAAAGACAATTGCTTCAGCTGATTTTGTGGTGTTTAGAAGAATATGATGACAAATGGGCCCTAATTTTGTAAGTTAGTTATATTTCTAGAGATAATGGGGATATGTTCTATGAAAAAATATGGAGTATCTCTTCCGATTTTACCCTTAAGATGAGAAGCGACGAATCCAAGATAGATTTTCAAGTTGATAGAACCCAGATTTGAGGTTGAATTATGTATATATGTAATGGATAATATTTTCATTTCATTTTTCTAGCCATGATATTAGTATATATGTATTTTTATTATTAAAAATATGAAATGCATATATTAGTATATTTAAATCGTGGTAGAAGATGATTATTAGTTCTTTTAGCTCACGTGATCATTAGTTTTTTATAACTCATGTAATCATTAGTTTCTTATAATTTATGCAAGATCTATCAAACTTGTCTAGTTAATTATTGATTATATGAAAGACTTTTCACCTATATGTAATGGTGCATCTTTCTTTGTGTTGGGTAGGAGATGAAACATGTTAAGTGTAAAAATTTTGTAGTATAAACTAGTGAAAGAGAGAGTTGAGATAAAGAAAATATTTTAAATCTTTCACCAGTCAATATACAAAAGATAGTAATTATATGTTGAAGGAAGTTGCTCTTTTTGTGGAGCTTGGATTTTAATCTAGAGTTGTTTGACTTATACCATGTTCAATCTATCCCGGAAGGTACAAGTTTAGAGATATTTTGTTGGATCGGTATAGATTATGCTGTAGTAGACATGAATCCCCTTAAAGGGAGGGTGAGATCTGCGCCTCAGCATGAATATGTTTTTATTCATTTTTATCATTTTATTTTCAACTGTAATTTATTTTATTTTTGGTATATTATAAAAGTAATTTTAAGAAAATTTTGTTTTTGTTACAGTTTAGAAAAAACAAATATCAAGATAAAAGATATCAACATCATTTCGCTTCAGTGTTGCCAGATCAATCTCTTCAAGAGAATAAAATAGAATACATAAAAGAGTGAAGTATTTTATACTTGCTCAATTCAATCGAAAAAGGTAAAAAATTGTTTATCTAATAATTTTATAAATAAAGTAATACTATTTTTATGAAAAAAATCATTTTTAGAATTTGAGAAATAGTGGCAGTTCTTGAAATGAGAAAATATAATTATAAAAATAAATTATGATTTTTGAATATGTGAGAAATTCTCTAAGAAGAGTATTACAAGTATATATATTTATCTTATAATAAATAACATATTATTATTTGCATATGTTTTTGTAAGTTTGGCTCTAACACATGTTATCAAAGAAATGATTTTAAAAAATATTGAGAAAACATATTGACATGAAATTATAGTAACCCTCTAAGTCATTTCAGTGTTTCCACGAATATATTATCAGTGTGAGCCTTTGCATATTGACCTCGGGCTATTTGTGACATATTGATATTGTTAGCTTGGTTGTTGGGTGAATCGATTGAGGTTTATGCAGCTTTTCAAGTTAAAGGGATGTTACAAATGTAAAATGAATTTTTAGATAAAATCCTAGTAAATGAGCTCGGAGTGGAATTCTGACTATTTCATCATCTCCTAAAAGGCCAAAGTAGGCTAGGAGAAAGATCAGTATAGTTATATCATATTTTGCAAATTTAGCCATTAGAATAGTTCAATAGTTGACTTTAGTCAACACCCACAAAAAGCATGCCCGAGTAAGAATTGCGATAGTGTGATCAGCTCTGAAACATCGAGTTCGGACTAAAATGGCACTTCGTTTGGTACCGGGTGCTTCTACATGGGATTGAACCCCCTTAGTTCACTATATTAAAATTTAGGTATTAAAATATGGGACCCACATTGAATCGTAACGACCATTAATAGGAATATTATCTGTGCGATTAGATTAGAAAGTCGATATTAATAGGGTTACATGGTTCGTTTGCAAATATCAGAGTCCAATCGATCCCAAAACATTGAAAAAAAGGATTGGAAGGTTCCTGAAAATGAGGGGTGATGTGGCATGTTATGCCACTGCCGCATGGTGCAACATTGCTCTATCACCAGGGAGATGACTGGGATGTACCACAGGCCACCACGTGGCGCACTGAGGTGGCAGTAGATCCTATATATAATTCTCCCTCAACATCCCACGTCATTTCTAAACTCATTTTTCATCAGATTTTAGTGATTCAAAAGGCTATCTTGTGTATATTTTTAGAGGAACATTTGGAAGTGTCAGAATTTTCTTTTGGCACCTCGTTCGTGGTAAAATTCACTGTTTTGGTGAATATAATGTCATAAAATGCTGAAAACTTTGAATATAAATATCTTCCTCATTCGAGATTAGAATTTAGTGAAATTTTAGTCCGAATTGAATATCTTACCAAGAGAAATGTCGTGGTGGTATCAAATTCTCTGGTTTATGTGTCATGTTGAGGTAAAATGATGAGATAGTTGCTATTGTGCATCGAGAATTTTGAAATGCAATTTCTTGTCATTGTGAATTGGGTTCTAGTGAAATTTAGTTCTAAAGTGAAGTATTTTTCGAGATTTACATTGTGGTATCTTTGAAATCTGCTGGTTTGACTGTATTTTTTAGAAATTTAATAAAGAAACTATTGAATATATATGTTTTCAATAAGAAATGCAACATGGTTTTTGTTCTGTTTCTTACTATTTTGAGCCTCGTGTCGAGTGCAATTTTTATTTATAGACTCGGAGTGGCGTTGCGGTCGTTTTATAAGGATTTTGATAATTTGCACATAACACCTATTTCTCCCAGTTTAAGTCACAATTGACTTATTTTTCCCCCTTTCATAAGATATTATATCCAAAAAAGTTGTATTTATCTTGAGATTCATGTTTTGACAGCTGAGAGACATTTGGAGGCGATCCGAAGAGGTAAAGCTCGTGTGGACTGATCTAAAGCACATGAAATTTCCCTCTAGGCAGGCTAGGATTTCCTTACCTCTAAATTGAGCTGAATTATATTAGGATCCAGTCTGTTAGTAGGAGTTCCTAAGTAAAGGTTATATATGTTATTGAGACTGTGATTATCATTTTAACTCTATAATACTTATATCCATTATGTTAGCTGGTTTTTCATATTATTAAGCTGTGAATTAACTGGTTGGGGGTAAAATGTAATGTTATTCCATGTGACTCATATGTATGCATATCTAGATACTTATTTACTGATGTGACTGATCTGGTATTGGTGATAGGTAGTATCTTAGGAGTTGGTTATCAGTTATACTCCTTGCTACACTTTGAGACTCTGTAGTTATGATTATGTTGTTGATAAAGCATGAAGAAGGTGATTTGAGCATTGATGCTACTTGTGTATACATATTTGACTGTCTAACTGCTGGTTTGAGTCGCTGGGCTCTCTGGCATAGAAACCTGCGTAACGCCATTATGATTCTGATTACCCATGATGTATATTCTGATTAGGTTTTGTTAAAGGCTAAATGCAAACTGGTACCACTTTGGTTGATACATATTCCTGTCTGTATTCCTATATGCTTGTTAGGGTTGTTCAATATAGGGAAATATTTGATATTCTAGGCAATTGATTATTTGTTGTGTCCCTGACTATGCACTGAGAATCTACTATTTTGATACTATAGATACACTAGGTTCGTGCGTACCCGGTGACGGATTGTGGTCCCATTCATGTAAAATATGATGTTCCGTGGGATTTAACTAGATTGTCTATTGTTATTTAGATATTTACTGCATTTATCAACTGGATGGCCTACTAATTTGTCTAGGGAGCTTGTTACATCTATCATTCAACTTGTATATTATTGTCGTGGTTGTTGGTTATACTTATTAGTTTGACTATTTACCATTGTTCTGGATACATGGGATACCTTTGGTTATCTGCTTTCGACGGGCCTTAGCTTAGGCTTAAGTCAGTGCTGCCCAAGGTTCACATTATTTTGAGCTTGTTGGTAACATATTGTAAGGACCCGTTAGATATTTTAAGAACTGGTCCTGTCATTTTCTTAAAAATATCTCTCTCGTAATAATTTTAGTAGGTATTTCAGACTATTCGATAGCTAAGACTATTTAATTTATGGGTGAGAAATGATATTGATTACTGTACCGTAGCCACCATTCCTTGTCCTTCTTTATTATTATTATTATTATTATTATTATTATTATTATTATTATTATTATTATTATTATCATTATTATCATTATTATCATCATTATTATTATTATCATTATTATCATCATTATCATCATTATCATTATTATCATTATTATCATTATTATTATTATCATTATTATCATCATCATCATTATTATTATTATTATTATTATTAGTACTACTACTACTACAACAACAACAACAACATACCTAGTGATATCCCACAAGTGGGGTCTGGGGAGGGTAAATTGTACGCAGACCTTACCGCTACCTCATAGAAGTAGAGAGGTTATTTCCTAAAACCCTCAGCTCAAAACCCATAAGCAGAAGGACTAGATATGACAAAATGAAATCTAAGGTAAGGGAAGGTAAGAGAACAGCAGGTGCAAATAACAATGGATATCACATGACAATAAGTAACTATGATAAAATTACCACATATACGCCAGATAATGAAAAGAAAAAGGAATAATAATAGTAAAAAATAATACAAATGCTAATAATAAGAAGAAGAAGACGACGAAGGAGGAGAATAGGAAGAAGAAGACGGACTTATCCTGCTACTCTAATTCGCGACCTCCACTTCTTTCTATCTAAGGTCATATCCTCAGTGAGGTAGAGTTCCGCCATGTCCCGTCTGATCACCTCCCCCCAATACTTCTTCGGTTACCTCTACCCCTCCGGGTAGCTCCCACAGCCAACCTCTTGCACCTCCTAACAGGAGCATTAATACTCCTTCTCTGCACATGTCCGAACCATCGTAGTCTCGCTTCCCTCTTTTTTTCGCTCACCGGGGCCACCTCTAGTTTCTCCCGAATTGCCTCACTCCTAACCTTGTCACTTCTGGTGTGACTGCACATCCATCTCAGCATCCTCATCTCTGCGACATGCATCTTCTGAACATGAATATTTTTAACCGGCCAGCACTCCA
>JAPFFP010059336.1:0-27454 GCA_026153255.1 Solanum medicagineum | reverse complement strand
GTTTCTTGAGATCCGAAAGTGAGTTTGGGACACTTGAATTGGGTGAAATATTTGTCTAAGTGTTTGAGAGAGTATTGGGGAATGTCTTGTACGATATGAAAGTGAAATATAGGTAAATATAAGTGTTTTCACGTATAGGATGGCTTAGGCCCAAGAACCAAAAGCCTTGGACTGAACTAAATAAAGTGGAACAAAAGTATACTATGGCGTGCCCCTGGCCCGTCGCGCCTGCCGCACAATTCTTCACTGGAAATTGCTCACTTGGAAAATTGAAATTGTCATTTGTTCACTCTGAAATTCAGGTTAGACCCATTTTAAACCTAATTTCTACCCCCGAATAAGAATATGAAGTAAGAGTTTTGATATTTACGCACGAATTTTGATATATATGGAAATTAAGATTTTGGGCACTTCTGAGGCACATTTTCGAGCACTTTTTGGGGGCGTTTTATAGGGCCTAGACATGAATCGGTGAATAGGGAACTTCAAGGAACCCCAAAAAGCCTCTTAGTATATCAAACACACATCTGTGGTCTCGAAAGCAAAATAGAACAACATAAGAAACATAAACAAGGAAAATTAGGACTAAGGGAAGAGTTAAACACTTGAATAACATAAATGAGTCAAAGCTCAAGCATAATACATAACTTGCCCAATAACACCTCTAGTGTAAACAAGCAACCGGGTTCATCCTCATAGTCAAAGCATACGTAAAGAAAGAGAGTCTTTAATACATAGTATAAGAACATAGACATTGTCCTCGGAATGGAGGACTCATGCACTAGCTTGAATTGGAACCACTAGCCATGAGGAGGAGGAGGATGACCAAAAGGAGCTTTTCTTGCTACATGGTAACATTATGTAGGCATAAAGTATGCATTAGTACATTTAAATGTACTGAGTATGAAGGACGCAATGCAACAAGAGATAGGCAACTTAATCGAAATACATAAACATAGACAATTGATAACATAATAACAATATGCATGTATGAATGATGCTTGAAGTAAAATCATGCTTATATAGAAAATAATACATGTGCAAGAAAGACCATGATCATAGAGTTCATAGTTTATCATGGTACAAACCTCTTGATTGGTTGTCGAACATACCACCTTCCATCCTAGGTGAATGAGGTATCAACCCCTCAATTGAGTTAATGAGGTATCAAGCCCTCAATTAGGTTAATAAAGTACCAACCCCTCAATCAGGTTAATGAGTTATCAAACTCTCAATTAGGTTAATGAGGTATCAACCTCTCAATTATGTCAATGAGGTATTACCCCCTCAATTATGTTAATGAACATCACACCCTCCATCAAAGTGGTCATCCAACCACACTATAGGGAAAAATACCATAGATATACATTCCTTTAATCATCATTTAAGCATTAGGCCTTCAACAACTCAAGATACATAATCTAGACATTTTATCAAACACTTGGCGGAGGTGTAATACTAGTGTAAAACCATGCTATTCAAGACTGAAATCATTCTAAAAAATTCAGTGTAAAACCATCAATAGATAATTGGTAACACCCTCAAATAATGTACATCAAAACCCTTCATCAAACCTCACATTAGATCTTAGATTCATAGCTCAAAATGTGCTAAAACAATCACAATTTCATGAAGCCCCACAGAGTGTGTAGTGAAGTTTATAATAAGTAAGACCCATGAATAAATCAATTTTAAATCATGCAATTTCAAGAAAAAGGAAGCTTAGGCAAAAGGACCTAATATTTGAAACACACATACCTTAGACTTTGGAGAATTCCTTGATGAAGATTGGAAATGAAGACCTGAAGCTTGGATGAATTCCTTAAGATCCGGAAGAGATTTGGACACTTGAATTTTGAAGGAAATATTAGTGTAAATATTTGAGAGGGTTTTGGGGAATGTCTTATGTGATATGAAGGTGAAACATGCATAAGTATAGGTATTTTCACATATGGGAAGGCTTAGGCCCAAGACCCAAAAGTCTTGGACCGAACTTTAAAAAAAAAAACTGCACGAAATAACACAGTGGCGCGCCCTAGCCGTGTCGCGCTAGGGGCGCGCCTGCTCTCTGCTTTTTGCTCACTTTGAATTTTCAAAATTTGCCTGGTCGCTCTAAAATCGGGGTTAGACCCTTATCCACTCAACCTGAGCCCCTGATAAAGAATATGAAGTCAAATTTTTTATATCATGCACGTATGTTGAGATATATGAAAATTATGATTCTAGGCACTTCCAAGGTATATTTTCGGGCACTTTTTGGGGTTGTTTCACTGTCTCTCCCTTGGGAACGTTTCATCCCAGAATGTCAAATAAACGTACATAAGAAGAGTAACCATGAAGAAATCATCCCCAACAAGAATGCAACAACACATTTAAAATACCATTTTAAAAATCTCAACAACAAGTGTCGAAATCATCATGGACTTGTCAACATAAACATGAATGCATACAAATGACATAGGGGCTGAAACATGAGATTTGGCGCCATAAAGAAAAGTACCTGATGTGTTATCATAAGCTTGATTAGAATGAAGGAGGTACAGATATTGCTTTTCCATGCCTGCTCCTATTCCGGCTCCTTGAGGGACACTTTCGACTTGACGATCTTCCAAAGGGCCTTGACGAGCACTACCTCCTTATCAATCAACTTCTCCACCCATCTAGCAAATGCCTCCATCGGGACCTTCCCCTAGGCTAACTTATCCTCCACAAGACCCATGATCTCAAAGAGTTCTATAGCACTAATGTTTCCAAAACATCCATCAATCTAGAAGCATGAAGAACCGGACGAGCCATATCCATATCCATAGGTAATTCCCAATCGTGTGCAACCTCACCAATCTTACTCTACACCCTATAAGGACTCACAACCAATCTTAAGCCAATCTTCAACCTCAAACACTCATAGCCCACTTGGTACCTTAAACCACCATCACCCCCATGGGAGACAATCTCCACTATACTATCCTTCAACCCAAAACTTCTAACTCTAATAAGGCGGAATCAAGGACTTTCTTAAACTATACCTCTTTAACCAAAAAAGATTTGGAGCCCTCAAGAACACTACACCATCATGCCCAACTTTCTCCACCCTAACCTCCACTCTAGCTAACCGATGGACCTCACTAGTCACCCCTTTTACCACCATCATCAACATTTGCTAGGCTACTTGGAGTACTGACCACAACATTAGCCTTAAAGGGGAAAAATAATTCACACTCATATCATGATCCTTAAGAGTTCCAACCACCATCTTCTTACCCTCAACTCGTACGTATCATATTTAGCGAACAACCCCTCGTTCCCCAAGACTTGCAACACAACCCCTAAATGGTACCACAAGCTCTAAATAAATCAATGCTCCACCACTAGAGGCCACCTCAAACACATCAAGGTAGGGTTTTAAGACCCTATTCATGAAACTTATAAACATAGTTGGTACATAAGTCAACCAAACAACTCCACCAATACTCAAATTCTCACTCGTAGCCCAAAAAGACACCTAGGGATATCACCTACACTTATCTCACTTGGGGACCAAACCCGAACCACAAATCATTCTTAGAGAAGTGACTAGGCCATTTTAGTTAGCCCAATAGATCGTCCATTCTTAACCATCATATTACAACCTTATGGGGTCCTACACTCATTAAAAGCATGATATGCATGTAGCCAAACCACATCAAGACCTCCAACCTATCAAACAAAATTTAACCAAGATCACAAGATAAGACTTTATGCAATAAGGACATGGAGCATCCCTTAAAAGACTTTCTAGCACCAATAGAGTCACATAACCAAATCTTTCTAGCAACAAAAGGAATAATGAAAGAAATAGCGACTCCAGGAACCATCAAAACATGCACAATAAAATCAAGGAATACCTCTAACTTACCGGTAGCATCATCCTGCACCTCATCCCCTCCTTGCCTTCTTTGAAGAGCATAGAACCGATTGTACCTTGGGTAGCACCTTGAGGATGAACATCTTCACCCTTGCCTTACTTACGAGGAAAATCTTTCTTCTTATGCCTCTGCTCACCATAGTGGAAACAAGCATTTGTATCCTTCAAACATGGTCCTCTATGAACCGTACAACATGTTGGACATATCGCATTATCTTTATCTTAGGGACTTTGGAATTTTCCTTAAAACGGGCTCTCTTGGCCTCCTTACCCCTTCTCTTCCTCATCTTTTCCTTCTCCAACTGTTCGGCATATGTCATTAGGCGGGACAAATCCATGTCACTTATCAACATAGCGGACTGACATTCCTCACTTACCAAATCGAATATGTCCATCACGAACTTGTTCATCCTAGACCTTGGATTCGCCACCAATTGGGGAGCGTATCTAGAATGTTGGTTGAACTTTAGGGCATACTCCCTCACACTTATTGGCCCTTGCTTCAAATTCATGAACTCAACCATCTTAGTCTCCCTAAGCTCAAGAGGAAAGAATCGGTTAAGAAAAGCCACCTTAAACTCCTCCCATAGTACCACATTATTGTTTCCCTGCTCCTTCTTCCAATGAGCATACCATATTTGGGCCAACCATTGAGTTGGCAGGCAACCAACTCCAACTTCTCTTCCAATCTAACACCCATAATAGTCAATACTTCGTACACCTCATCCACAAATTCTTAGGGGTCCTCATCAACCTTAGACCCTTTGAACACCGGTGGGTTCATCCTCATTAAGTCCCTTACTCGAGATGCCGGGGTGTGAACATGAGGAGCTTGGGCCCCATAGTAGATTTGATCGGCATGGTGTGTTGGACACCGAGGACCTAACAACCTAGTGCTCTGATACCAAGTTTTTCAAGACCCAAAATAGGGCCTAGATGTGACACGGCGAATAGAGAACCCAAAAGAACCCAAACAAGCCTCTTAGCATACCAAACACCCATCCTTGGTCACGAAAGCAAAATAGAACAACATAAGAAACATAAACAAGGGAAATTGGGACTAAGGGAAAGAGACACTTGAATAACATAAGTGAGTCAAAGCTCAATCATAATACATAACTTACCCAGCAATACCTCTATCGTAGAACTTCGGGGGAGCCAAGACAAGCAACCAGGCTAACCTTCATAGTCAAAGCATACCATAAGAAAGAGAGTCTTTAATACATAGCATAAGAACATAGACATTGTCTTCGGAATGGAGGACTCACCAACTTGCTTGAATAGGAACCACTAGCCACGTGGAGGAGGAGGATGACAAAAAGGAGCTATAGTTGCTACATGGTAATGTCATGTAGGCATAGAATATGCGTAGTACGTTTGAATATACTAAGTATGCAGGATGCAATGAAATAAGAGATAAGCAACGTAATCGAAATGTCTAAATTCAATTGATAGCATAATAACAATATGGCAGTATGAATGATGCTTGAAGTAAATTCATGCTTATAAAGAAAATAATACATGTGCAAGAAGAGACCCTCATCATAGAGTTCATAGTTAATCAACGTACAAATCCTTTGATTGGTTGTCAAACGTACAACCTTCCATCCTAGATGATTAAGGTATCAAATCCTCAATTAGGTTAATGAGGTATCAACCACTAAATTAGGTTAATGAGGTACTATCCTCTCAATTAGTTTAATGAGGTATCAACCCCTCAATTAGGTTAATGAGGTATCAACCCCTCAGTTAGATTAATAAGGTATCAACCCCTCAATTAGGTTAATGACGTATCAACCCCTCAATTAGGTTAAAAAACATCACACCCTCTATCAAAGTGGTCATCTCACCACATTATAGAGCAAAATACCATAGATATACATTCCATTCATCATCATAATGTCATTCAACTCATATGAAAAACATTACGGCTTCAACAACTCAAGATACATAATTCGGACATTTTATCAAACACTTGACGAATGTGTAATACTAGTGTAAAACCATGCAATTCAAGTGTGAAATCATGCTAGAAAATCCCGTGTAAAACCATCAATAGATACTTGATCACACCCTTAAACAATATATATCAAACCCCTTAATCCAATCTCACAATAGATCATAGATTCATAACTCAAAACATGCTAAAACAATTACAATTTCATGGAACCCCAAAATAGTGTGCAGTGACATTCATAATAAGCAAGACTCATGAGTAAATCAACTTTAAATCATGCAACTTTAGGTAAAAGGAAGCTTGGGTACCATTGGTGAAAGTACCCTATGGTTAAAACCAACATAGCTTAGACTTTGGAGTATTCCTTGATGAAGATTGGAAATGGAGACGTGAAGCCTGGATGAATTCCTTAAGATCCATAAGAGATTTGGACACTTGAATTTTGAGAGAAATATTAGTCTTAATGTTTGAGAGGATTTGGGGAATGTCTTGTGTGATATGAAGGTTAAACATGGCTAAGTATAGGTATTTTCACATATGGGAAGGCTTAGGCCCATGACCCAAACATCTTGGACATAACTATAAAAAAACACTACACAAAATAACACACTGGTGCAACCTAGAGGTGTCGCCCCAGGGGCAGGCCTGCTCACTATTTTTTGCTCACTCTGAATTTTTGAAATTCGCCAAAGTTGCTCTAAAATTAGGGTTAGACCCATTTTCCACTCAATTTGACCCCATGATCAAGAATATGAAGTCGAATTTTCGCTATCATGCACAGATTTTGAGATATATGGAAATTACGATTTCAGGCACTTTTAGGATTCGTTTCATAGGGTTTTATTAGAATACTCACAAAATTTCATAATAAGTCCGAAATCACTATACAAAAGCTCAGAACAACGTAAATAATATAGGAACACAAAATTGGCCTTCAGGGTCATTACAACATCTCCCACTTTTAAGACTTTTATTCACAAAAGTAAACTAAAGGCATACCAAGTGGCTCAAATAGGGTCGGGTGCTGCTCCTGCTTCTGTTCATCCATCTCCCAGGTAGTCTCCTTGATCAGACGATGTCTCTACTGCACCTTAACCATTGTTATGACCCCAGAATGCTGCTATATGGTATCCCTAGCTAAGATGGAAACCGACTCCTCAACAAATGTCAGACGGTCATCCAAATCAACTGTATCATACTGCAGCACATGAGATTAATCCAGAATATATCTGTGCAACATCGATACATGGAATACAGGGTGGATAGTAGAGTAAGCTGGAGAAAGGGCTAACTCAGAAGCAATTGGGCCAAGTCTTCTTAGTATCTCAAAGGGCTCAATATACTAGGGACTCAACTTATCCTGTCTTTCGAATAGCATGAGCCCTTTCAAGGGCGAAACTCTCAAAAATACACAGTCACCAACCTCAAATTGCATTAATTGGTGCCTATAGTCAGCATAGTTGTGGTGCCGACACTAAGCTATCCTCAGTCTATCCTGTTTAACCTGGACCCTAGCAAGGGCATCCTGTAACAAATCTGTACTTTATGAACTCGACTCTGAAGACTCAAACCAGTTAATCGATGTACTGCATCCCAGCCTTATAATGCCTCAAACGGGGCTATATGAGTGCTGGTATGATAACTGTTATTATAAGCAAATTTAACAAAAAAACTAGTACCACTAACCTCCAAGCTTTAGTACACTATCCCATAACATATCCTCCATAACCTTTATAGTGTGCTTAGATTGTCTATCAGTTTGGGGATGAAATGCCATGCTAAAGTCAACCCAAGTTCCCAACTCGTGTTGAAAAGTCCTCTAAAAGCTGGAGGTAAATTGTTACCTTCGATCAGATATGATTAATATAGACACCTCATGCAATTGAACTATCTCCTAAATATAAATATGGGCTGCTGCACAAAACTGAAGGTAAATCGAACCAAAATGAAGTGTGCGGACTTAGTCAATCAATGGACTATCACCTAAATGTTGTCAAAACCCTTAAAAGTTCGAGGAAACCCCACAACAAAGTCCATATTCACATGCTCCCACCTCCACTTGGGAATGAGCAATGACTTGAGTGCCCCACCAGGCTACTGATGCTTGGCCTTAACCTACTTGCAACTGAGAGAACATGATACATAGTCTGCAATATCACTCGTCATGCTATCCCACTAGTAATATTGCCTCAAATCTTGATACATCTTAGCTGTACCTAGGTGGATAACATATTGGAATCAAATGTATTAGTTCCCTCACTCTAGCAAAATAACTGGCCATTGAATTTGGGGACTGTATGTAAATCAGTTGTAGCCTAAACCCCAGTACCCTGCAACACTCTACCTTGGAGACTCACTAACGACTCATCCTCGAACTGATGGGCCTAGATTTGATCAACCAATAAAGACTAAGACCCAACAAAGGCCACTACTTAACTGGAATATGAATATCCAATCAGCAGTAGCTAGGGACTTAATGTCTTAAGACAACGGTCACTCCTGAACTGGCAATTATTCTAGGCTACCCATACTCACCACCTTCCGACTAAAGGCATCTGCTACAACGCTTGCCTTACCTAGATGGTATAAAATAGATATATCATAGTCAGCTAGTAACTTAATCCACCATCTATGGCAGGAATTAAAGTCCCATTGAGTCATAAGGTACTATAAGCTCTAGTGGTCTGTATAAATATCACAATGCACACCATACAGATAATGCGTCTAGATCTTGAGCGCAAATACTACCGCCACCAACTCTAAGTCGTGGTGGGGTAGTTACGCTCGTGGACACGTAATTAGTGAGAAGCATAAGCAATAACTTGACCCTGCTGTATCAACACACAATCCAGCCTGACATGAGAGGCATCACAATTAACCATGAAGCTTTTTCCCTCAAAAGGGAGGTGCAGAATAGGAGTGGTAATCAACAACTTCTTTATCCTCTAATATTTGCCCTCACACTCATCGGACCCTCACACCCTAGTGAGTCAAACGAGTCAACGGGGCTGTAATGGTAGAAGCCCTCATCAAACCTTCTGTAATACCCTGCCAAACCAAAAAAACTCTGAATCTCTATCAATGAAGTAGGCCTAGTCCAGCGAGTAATCACCTTGACCTTCGTTGAGTCCACACTAATGCAATACCACATGACCAAAGAAAGTCGTAAACTAAAGCTAGAACAAACACTTAGAAAATTTAGTATACAACCTATGATCCCAGTGTATCTGTAGCACAGTATGGACCTGTTCGACATGCTGCTCTTGACTCATTGAATATACTAGAATATCATTGATAAACACCACAACAAAGAGTCTAGATACATTCAAAATACCTTAGTCATCAGATCCATAAATGTTGAGGAGTCATAAGTTAGCCTAAAAGGCATAAATAGAAACATATAATGCCCATAACGAGTCCAAAAGGTAGTCTTCTAAACATCAACTACTTAGATCCTCAACTTATGATACCTCGATCTCAAATCAACCTTAGAAAACTCATAGTCCCCCTACAACTGATCAATGAATCGTCAATATGTGGCAGAGGGTAACGGTTCTTCACTGTTGCTTTATTTAGCTGCCTGTCGTCAATATATATCCAGAGAGTCCCATATTTCTTGGTCACAAATAGAACAGGAGCTCCCTGGGGAGAAACACTTGATCGAATGAATCCAATATCTAGCAAACTCTGAACAAGTGAACTAAGATCCTTAAGCTCTGGCCGTTCCATCTGGTAAGGAGGAATAATGTAGGATTAATGCCTGGCTCAACCTCTATAGCAAAATCAATCTCCCCCACAGACAACAATCGAGGAAAATCCGTCGAAACCACATTAGAAAACTCATACACAACTGGTAAATAACGCATTTGGGAAAATAAGCTGAAAACCCTTCCGATATCAATCTTGGCGCCTGAACATATAATAAAATACCTGTCGAAACCTGACTCACAGACCCCTACCAACATACTGCAGGTATCCTCGGTATCGTCAAGGTAATAGTCTTGGCATAGCAATCTAATACAACATGATGCAAGGCCAACTATTCCATGTCTAAAATAAGGTCGAAGTCCAAAATATCAAGTAGTATCAAGTCAACCCAAGTAGCAAAACCCTGAATAGTGATCACATAACCTATGCGAACCTGATATACCATAAGTGAATCCCCCACTGGGATGATATTTGAATCAAAGAGGAAAGTGGCTAGGTAGTCATGCCTAGGCGAGGAACATAACACACATAGATGTAAGAAAATATGGAATCTAGGAGAAATATAGATGAAGATGGCGGCTGGCATACAATAATCATACCTATAATGGCCTCATCAGAAGCTTTGACCTCAACCCGTACTGGTGTGCTTTAAAAGTTGCCCTGATTACCTCTTCCTCGAACATCACTGTCGTCCCAGCTTTATCTCCCCTGGTACCCTGCTGGTCCTTGTACTAATCATACCGGCGACCACAGTCCTATGATCTGCCCTTGCCACCTGGTGTAGGTGCTGGCTTGGCTAGCTCTGGGGCAGTAAGTGCTACACTATGCTCTAGACAGTCTCTAAGCCAATGATCTGGTGCTCCAGACCCAAAACAACCTGATATAGCCTTGTTACTATTGTCACGGTTATGCTGACTTGATTAGCTTCCTTTAACTCTAACTAAAAACTATAGGCATCCTTACAGACTCTGAAGAAGCTGAGTCATGCTCCCTCTATCTATGTCTTGTGGGATAAGAAGAACCACCCCTATAAGAAGTACCTATGCCCTTAGGGCCACCCTCAAAAGTCTGTAGCGATGCCTGGTGTGATTGGCTAGTCTGACTCTGCCAACCTTTCAGCGGAGGCCTGTCTCTTAGCACCCTAAATCCTATTTAGGAGTCACTGAACTCTCCTTCTCGTCTAGCTAACTTATTGCTACCCCCTTGGGCCTCGTGATTAATCTACTCCAGAGAGCGAGCATGATCAACTATGTCTAGAAATGAAACGTCCTTAAGTCATTAGTACATGCATGCTCTTCCTCAGGTAAGGTCTCATCCCTCGCACAAAATAGTGAATTTGCTCCTCCTCCGAAGGCAAAGTAGCTAAAGAATGTGAGAAAACTCCTAAAATCTAATCTCATACTGAGACACGGACATCTGCCCTGCTATAGTCTCACAAACTGATCCTGGCAATGATCTTTTAAATTCTTGGTATAAACTTATTGATATATGCCTCTTTGAGCTCTACCCAAGTCGATGGTGCAACATTTATCGGCCGATTATCCCGACAAGTCCGCAACCACAGCCTTTCGGTACCATCAAGCTTATATGCAGCAAACTCAACCCCTTAAGACTCTAGCACTAGCAAAGCCTGCAATCGCTCCATGCACATAGTAAAGAACTCCTATGTGTCCTCCCGTGTAGCTCCTAAAAACCTCGGCCGAGCCATTCTGACGAAGTATCCATGTAGCAGCTGGTCATGGAACTGCGTTTCTCCCTCCAGCTGAGCTAGGACCTCAGGGAGCATAAGCTCCACTGGTACCTAAACTGGAGGAGCTAGAGCTGGCACCGCACTCTATTGTAAGGCATTGAGCATTACCATGATCTGTCAAAGAATTGCCTCTACCCTTGATGCAGCTAGAAAAGCAGCTGGGGGAATTGGGGCATCTAGTTGCGATTGAGTTGGGGCATCCGGTCTGTGTTCTTGGGCTCGGAGGTTTGATCCCTATCCAAGACTGATAGTGCAGCCCTACCTTGGCCCCAAAAATATACCTAGATGTAATACACGCGAATAACAAACGAAGTTAAATCCCCAAACATTGAAGAACGATTGACTAACGCACAACAAGAATCAACAACACATAAAAGTTCCTAATCATCATGTAGTCTCCAGGAGGTAAGCCACGAACGTCTCCACACGTATGCACAGGACTCTATTAGACGATGACTTTGTATTGCTGAGACCAGTGAACCTTAGGCTCTGATACCAACTTGTCACAACCCGATTCCCGTCATGGTGGTGCCTGTTAAGTCTAACCTACATGAAAGCCAAAATCCAACCCAAGGGTACCTATCCTAGTGTATAGTTAGGTCCACATAACATAGTAATAACATATAACAGAATCTATCCAGAACCTGGAAGTCAGCTGTACATAATCACAGTAAACGAAAGGATACACTGGCCAAAAAGATAATAATATATATATACAACCTAAGAGTGCTCCTACAAAATGCATAGTACTACTGTACAACGCTTGAGTTTGAAACAAAAGACGGACATCAAAAGAAGGAGAATTTGATAAAAATAGAGCTTCTATTGCTCACCAAAAGAAGTCTCTTCATTCCTAGATCCCCAGAAATTAGTACACTTAACTGGTACCTGGACGCACACCATTCGAAGATACAAAAGTAGGGGGAGTAGCAGAAGGAAGGCACCCAATAGGCATTATCGGCCGACTGAGTGAAATAAATGCATAAGGAAGATTAAATGTACCTAAAAGCAGCAGACCTATCAAATCATTGTCACGACCCAAGCCTAGGGCTTAGATGTGACACGGCCCATGGGGAATCCAAATGGACCCCAAGCAAACTTGTTAACATACCATTACACATCCTTGGTCGCAGAAGCAAGTAAATGACATAAAAGATTAGAAACTAGGGCAAGGGACTAAGGGGAAATTTTCATATCATAGACATCAAGAAACAAGAGAGTCAAAGCTCATAGCATAGATACACAATATGTCCAACAACACCTCTGTTACATAGATAACAGCGGGGGCCATGACTAGGAACTAGGCTCAACCTCATCGTCAATACATACATAAAAGAAAGATAGACTTAGAACATAGCATGAGATCATAAAGATCATCCCCGGAATAGAGGAATCACTAACAAGGTTGGTAGAAATCGTACTAGCCACGTGGAGGACGATGCTGAAGTGGGGCTCTGGTTCCTACATGGTGACATCATGTAGGCATAGAGTATGTGTTAGCACGTTTGAATGTACTCAGTATGTAGGATTCAATGCAACAAGAGATAAGTAACATAGGCGAAATGCATAAGGATATTTGACAGATAGCATAATAATAATATGGCATGTATTAATGATGCTTAAATAAAACATGGTTATGTAGAACATAATACATGTGTAAGGTGGATTGAGACACCCTACCACCCTTGGTTATTGACGTACTAACCCCATTAATTGGTTGGTAGATCATTGCACACTACCATCCTTGGTGACGGAGGTACAAACCTCACTATGTGGTTATCAAGGTACAAGTCCCTCGATAAGGTTGGCAGATCATTGCACCCTACTAGCTATGGTGACCGAGGTACAAACCCCCCGATGTGGTTATCAAGGTACAAACCCCTCGACAAGGTTACCCAGCGTGCAACCCCAGAGTAGGGCGTGGTCACATTCCAACACTATATAGGAGATAACCATATACATACGTTCATTTCATCATCATGTAGTCATTCAAGTCATAAGACATGATTTGGGTCTTTAATTCCTCAAGAAAACCATAACTGGACATTTTATCAAGTACTTAGCGGATGTGTAGTGCTAAATTAAAACCATGCAATTTAGGGATAAAATCATGCAAGGAAATCCAATTTAAACCATGAACCAATACTTGGTAACACCTTCAATAAATATATATCAAAAGCCTTCATCAAATCTCACCTCAAAACATGCTAAAACCATCACAATTCCATAAACCTCAACATAGTGTGCAATGAATTTCATAATAAGTAAGACCCATGAGTAAATCTACTTTAAATCATGCAATTTTATGTGAAAGGAAGCTTAGGCATCATAGGTGAAAGAAACCACACATACCTTAGCTCTTGGAGACTCCTTGAAGAAGATTGGAGATTGAGAATTGAAGCTTGAATGAGAACCTTAAGATCCGGATGAGTTTTGACACTTCAAATTAGGAGATGAAATATTGTCTAAGTGTTTGAGAGAGTATTTGGGAATGTTTTGAATGATATGAGGGTGAAATATGGCTAACTATAGCTATTTTCACGTATGGGAAGTCTTAGGCCCAACACCCAAAAACCTTGGACCACAAAACTGCACAAAATTAACATAGGGGCGCGAATGCCCACTATTTTTTGCAAACTTTGGAATTTTGAAATTCCCTACAGTTGCTCTAAAATTGGGATTAGACCCATCTCTCACTCAATTTGATGCCTTGAATAAGAATATGAAATCAGATTTTCGATATCACACATAGATTTTGAGATATATGGAAATTACGATTTCATGCACATTTTCGAGCACGTTTTGGAGTTGTTTCAATATCACCCCCTTGGGAACATTAATTCACGAATGTCAAAGAGACATATATAAGAATAGTAATCTCGAATGCAATAATGCATTTAAACACCATTTTGAAAATCTTAACATAAGTGTAAAAATCATCCTGAACTTGTCAACATAAACATGAATGCATACAATGACATAGGGGCTGAAACATAAGACTTGGAATCATAAAGGACTTAACGTGTTATTATAAGCTTGGTTAGAATTAAAGGGGTATGAATATTTCCTTCTATGCCCGCTCCAGCTTCCCGAAAGACACTCTCGACTTGGTGATCCTTCCAATGGGCCTTGACGAAGACTACACCCCCATAAATCAACCTTTACTCATATCTACCACACTTCTCCACTGAACCTCCTTAAAGGTCAACTCATCCTCCAGAACGTCCACAACCTCAAGAATCCTATAACACTTGTATCATTGCACACCTCCTCAATCCTAGAAACATGAAGAACCGAACCAACTATATCCTCATCCAAAGGCACTTCCCATATCTATGCAACCTTACTAATCTTCCTCTACACTCTCTAGGGACAAACAAAGCGTGAACCCATTTCCCTCTTTACCAAGAAAACTACACCTTCATGAGAGAAACCTTCAAATATCCCCAATCACCAACTTTAAATTCAAGATCCTTTCTCCCCTCATCGGCATAGAACTTTTGACGACTTTAGGCTGATTCATCCTTTCCCTAATCAACCTCACCTTCTCCATGTCCTTCATAATCAGATTCAGGCACAACAAAGGAATCTCTCCCACTTCAAACCACCTAACCAGTGATCTACAAAGTCAACGCTAGAGAGCCTCAAGTGTTTGGATAGTTCCTTCACCTTGGCCATCCATTTAAGGGGGAAAGGTCATACGAAGTTTATCTCTTGTACCAAGAACCTTTTGAGTGGATCTCCAAAAATGAGAAGTAAATTGAGCACCATGATTCGATATTATGGACAAGGGAACCCCATTCAATCTTATCAAGTTCTGAATGTACAACCTAACACAATCTTCAACCACATATATGGTCTTAACTGGTAGAAAGTCAGCCAATTTTGTCATCCTAATAACCACAACCCAAATGAATTCAAAACCCTTTCTAATCCTAGGCAACCCAACCACAAAATCCATATCAATCTCTTCCCACTTCCAAGTAGGAATCGCTAGTCTTGTGCTAGGCCACTCGACCTTTGGTGCTCGGCTTCGACTTGTTGATAACTATGACAACCAGGTACAAATTTGGCAATGTCTCTCTTCATGCCTTCCCACCAAAACACATCTTATAAATATCTACACATTTTTGTAGAACCAGGTTGAATAAAATAAAAAGAATTGTCAGCCTCATCTGCGATTCTTTCCCTCAAGCCATCAACACAAGGCACACTTAACCTATGTTGTTACCTAAGTGCACCATCTCTCCCTTGGGAGAAAACCTCCACCTATACCATCACTAACCAAAGTCTTCAATTCTAATAAGGAGAGATCAAGATCTTGCTTTGCTTTAACCTCATCAACAAAGAATGATTTAGAACCATCAACAACAACACCACCAATATCAACCTCTTCCAACCTAATTCCTAATCTAGCCATCTGATGGACCTCCCTAGCCACCTCTCTATCACCACCATCGATAAGAATAAGGCTACCCATGGACACCCTACTCAAAGCACCAACCACAACATTATTCTTACTGGGATGATAATATACACTCATATCTCAATCCCTACGAAGTTCTAACCACCTCCTTGTTTCAAGCTAAGACACCCTTGGGTGAACACATATTGGAGGCTCTAGTGAAAAGAAAACATATCAAGCAGCACCACATACAACCAATGGCGTTAGATTTTCGATGTGAAATCCACGATGGCCAACTCAAGGTTAAAGATAGGATAATCCTTCTCATGCATCTCAAATTATCTAAGAGCATAGGCTTCCACCTAACCATCTTGCATCAACACATAACCCAAACCAATTCGAGAGGCACATAATAGACAACCAACGCTCAAGCCCATCTAGTAGTGACAATTTAAGAGCGGACACAAGCTTATTCTTCAAGGCTTTGGAACTCTCTCCAAACTCATTGGTCACACAAACTTAGCCTTCTTTTAGGCCAACTTAGTCATGGGAGAAGCAATAGAAGAGAACTCATTCACAAACCTTCAGTAATAACCCGCTAGGCCCAAGAAGCTCCTAATGTCAGATGGGGTCAATGGTTAGACTGGTTTCTAATCACATACGTTCCCTTAGGATCAACCTTAATACCATTCTTCGACATCACATGACCTAGGGAGGTAACCTCTTTTAACCGCAATTCACATTTCACATACTTAGCATACAACTCTTCTTACCCCAAGATTTGCAACACTACCGCCACATGGTTCACAAGCTCTAAATAAATCATTACTTCATCACTAGAGACCATCACAAACACAACAAGGTAGGGACTAAAGACCCAATCCATGAGACACATAGACATAATCGGGGCATAAGTCAAACCAAAAGGGTACTACCCTAATTCAAAGTATTGGAAAGGATTTCACTAACTCATTGATCAATGAAATCCCTCAACAACCTTGGTTCAGCACCCCTAACTCTTACAAGATGTCAAATGCAACCCTCAGAGATCAATATTACCTTAAGACAAGAAACGGACTTACCCCCTTGCATCCACAATACAATCCCCCACTCAAGGATGGTTTTAATAGGAAACTGGGGTTTAACTCTGCGGGCCCTACACTCAATAGGGACACAATATGCATGCAACTAGACCACCCCAAGCATAATATCAAAGTCAACCACAACAAAACCAACAAACCATAAGGCAAGACCTAGTGCAATATGAACACGGAACAACACCCATAAACTTTCAAACAACAGTAGGCTCACCAATGAGATAGACACCAAAGTAATTCAGGACACACATGAAACCCATAAGCAACCATAGAACAATGAAAGAGATAGTGTCACCCGGGCCCATCAATGTATGCACATCAAAGTAAAAGGAAATTTCAACATACCAGTTGCAATGTACGGCACCTCATCCGCTCCTTGAGCCCCTTGATCAACAGGATCACCTTGATCTTAAGGTTGACAACACTTACACCTCCATAGAGTTAACATTAGTATGTTTGAATGTACTAAGTATGTAGGATGCAATGCAAAAAGAGATAAGTAACATAGGCAAAATGCATAAGAATATTCGATAGATAGCATAATAATATCACATATATGAATGATGCTTAAGTAAAACATGGTTATGTAGAACATAATACATGTGTAAGGTGGATCGTCGCACCCTACCACCCTTGGTGATTGCGGTACCCACCCCATCAATTGGTTGGTAGATTGTTGCATCCTACTACCCTTGGTGACTAAGGTACAAACCCCACGATGTGGTTATCAAGGTACAAATCCCTCGATAACGTTGGTGGATCGTCGCACCATACCACCCGATGTGACCGAGGTACAAACCCCCTGATGTGGTTATCAAGGTACAAACCCCTCGACAAGGTTACTCGGCGTGCAACCCCCGAGTACGGCATGGTTAAATTCTGACACTATATAGGAGATAATCATATACATACATTCAATTCATCATCATACAGTCATTCAACTCATAAGAGATGCTTTGGGCCTCCAATTCCACAAGAAAACAATAACTGGACATTTTATCTAACACTTAGTGGGTGTGCAGTGCTAGTGGAAAACCATGCAATTTAGGGATGAAATCATGCAAGGAAATCCAATGTAAAATCGTCAATCAGTGCTTGATAACACCCTCAATAAATATATATAAAAACCCTTTATCAAATCTCATAATAGATCTTAGATTAATACCTCAAAATGTGCTAAACAATCATAATTCCACAAACCTCAACATAGTGTGCAATCAATTTCATAATAAGTAAGACCCATGAGTAAATCAACTTTAAATCATGCATTTTTAGGTGAATAAAGGCTTGGGCAACATGGGTGAAAGGAACCCATTAAAGAAACCCACATAACTTAGCTCTTGGAGACTCCTTGAAGAAGATTGGAGATGGAGACTTGAAGCTTGAATGAGAACCTTAAGATCTGGAAGAGTTTTGAGACCTGAAATTAGGAAATGAAATATTGTCTAAGTGTTTGAGAGAGTATTTGGGAATGTTTTGAATGATATGAGGGTGAAATATGGTGAAGTATATGTATTTTAATGTATGGGATGTCTTAGGCCCAAGACCCAAAATCCTTGGACCGGAACACAAAAATGCACAAAATTAACATAGGGGTGCGCCCTTGACGCGTCGCACCAGCTGCACGGATGCCAGCTGTTCTTCGCAAACTTTGGAATTTTATAATTTGCTACGGTTGCTCTAAAATCGGGGTTAGATCCATCTCCCACTCAATTTGACTGCTGAACAAGAATATAGAGTCAGATTTTTGGCATCACGCATAGATTTTGAGATATATGAAAATTAGGATTCTGGGCACTTCCAAGGCACATTTTGGGCACTTTTTGGGGTAGTTTCAATCATGAAATAACTTCAACTAAACTAATCATGAAAAACGAAAAAGACATCATTTGACGAAATTGAGGAACCCATATCACAACTATAACCAATTTTGAAGCATTATACTTTGCATGGGTGTAAGACCCTGCTATCTATGTATGTATGCCAACCAAGACCCCATATGCCCTAGAGTTACACCCACACATATACTAACTGATAGACAATCATTGAAACCCCATAGAACCATCACATAGCCCAACTCTCCATATCATAAGGTCAAGGGCCAGTTGTACGTGGGTGTAAAGTTCAAGCTTCATGCACAATCAGGGTGTAAAAAGGTGAGTTGACCCATAAGTAAAAATCGAATCCTCGGGCCCCCACATCACAATAGTAATAGGGTCCTCGAACCATCCAGAACTAGTGTTACAGAGGACTATAACCTCTACGACCCAAGCCTAGGGCCTAAACTTGACACGTTGCAAGGGAAACCCGAAGGGACTCCAAGCAAGCCTCATAAAGCATCATTACACATCTTTTGTCACGGAAGCAATAAATCAAGCATTTGAAGATTAAAGGATGGGGAAAATGGGGCTTAGGGAAAAGCTTGGCAACATCATGGTTAAAAGGCAAAAGTTAAACTCATACCGTAGATACAAAACATGTCCAACAAACACCTCTACTACATACGTAATAGCCCCCAAGACAAAGTAACCAGGCCCACTCTCATAGTCAAATAAAAAATAACAATGAATATTTCAATACATACTAGAAAAAACATAGACTTGGGCACTGGTTCCTACATGGTGACATCATGTAGGCATAGAGTATGTATTAGTACATTTGAATGTATTAAGTATGTAGGATGCAACAAAAAGTTAGATAGTTAACATATTCAAAATGCATAATATTAAGCAATGGGCATAATATACAATATGGTATATATGTACAATGCTTAAGTAAAACATGTGTAAGTAGTTCATGCTCATATAGGGTATCATATGTGTAGAAGAGACAAAGCTAGTTGTTCAAGGTATAAACCTCTTACACCGGTTGATAGTAATCACACCTTAACAACATGGTGACAAAGTATAAATCCCTCACATGGTTGATGAGTTTAAACCCCCAACATGGTTACCCGGGCTCTTGTCCGCCCTAATCGGGTATGGTCTAATGCAACACTTTATATAGAGTATATCATATAAATAAGCTCATTTCATCATCATAACATCATTCATATCATATCTCATGCTTTGGACCTTCAACTCGTCAAGAAACCCTAGCCGGACATTTTATCAAACACCTTGAGGGTATGTAATGAGTGTAAAAAACCATGAACTTTAGAGATGAAATCATGCAAGAAAATCTATTGTAAAACAATCAATCAACACCTTGAAACACCCCCAAGATATTCATATCAAAACCCCTCATCAACTCCAACATTGGATCAAAGATATGGAGCTCAAAACATGCTAAAACCACCATACTTTCATGAAGTCAAATCACTGTGTAGTAAATTTCTTAATATACAAGACCCACATGTAAAATCAACTTTAACTCATGCAATATTATTAAAAAGGAGACTTTCGCACCATGGGTGAAAGGATCCAATGGTTCAGCACCACATACCTTAGCTTTGGAGAAGTTCTTCGTGAAGATTGCAAATGGATTCTTGAAGCTTGAAGGAAATCCTTAATTTTTGATGAAGGTTTTGGGGCTTGAATATTGGAGTGAAAATATGGCAAAGTATTTTGGTGAGTATTGGGAAATGTTTAGGATTTTATGAGGGTGAAATAAGGCTAAGTATATGTAAAATACGTTGGGGAACAGTTTGTCCCAAAACCCCAAAGCCTTAGACCGAGATAAAATAATTGGCAACAAAATACACAAGTCCATGATGTAGATCTACCACGGAGCCCAAACTAACACATATCCGCAATAGTTGCCCGTCGTGGTGCTGTCGTGGATCGTCTTTGGAAATAAAAATTTTGGAAAATTGGAATTATGATTTGATTACTCTAAAATCGGGATTAGACCCTATTACCCCTAATTTTGACCACCTGAAAAAGAATATGAAGCCGTATTTTCGATATCCCGCATGGATTTTGAGATATATGGAATTTAAAATTTCGAGCATTCCGAGTCACATTTTTGAGCACTTTTTGGGGTCATTACAATATCTCCCCTTGGGAACATTCGTCCCTGAATGTAAAAGAGACGTACAAGAAAAGAGTGATTATCAACAAATCAGCCCACACAAGAATGCAATAAAACATGTAAAACACCACTTTCAAATTCTAAACATAAGTGTAAAATCATAATAAGCTTACCAACTTAAACATGAATGCATATGAATGACTTAGGGGCTGAATCATAAGACTTGAAATCACATAAGGAACTTAGGATTAGTACCTTAGGCTTGAGTGTAGTGGAAAAGGTAAGGATACTACCTTTGCATGTCCGCTTCGACCTTCCATGTAGCACTTTCAACTTGTTGGTTCCTCCAAAGGACCTTAACGAATGCCACCTCTTTGTTCCTCAATCTCTTTACTTGCATAGTGAAGATCTAAATCGGAACCTCCTCATAAGTCAAGTTATCCTCAACAACACCCAAAACATCAAGAGGCACAATGGCATTAGGATCACCAACATATTTCCTTAACATAGAAACATGGAACACCGGATGAACTAAACTTATTTCACTAGGCAACTTCAACTCATAAGATCTTGCCAATCCTCTCTATCACCTCATAAGGACCAACATATCTTGGACTCAACTTCCTCTTTTACCAAAATGGACCACACCTATCATTAGAGAAACCTTCAAATAGACCTAATCACCCACTTGGAATTCTAGGTCTTTCCTTTTTACATCAGCATAAGATTTTTGATGACTTTTTATGGTAGATTTTAATGTCATCCTTGGTATGGACTAGTCGCATGCCTCTTATGCCACCATAGATTGTAGAAACCGTAAAGTTAAATTCCAAATTCCTAATGAACCCTTGTTTGAGTGGGAAGGGCAAGATTTAGTGGTAAAGGGTAGGTTTATTTCATATCTTAAAACTCGTAAGATAATATCTAAGGGGTGTATCTATCATGGTTAGGGTCCGAGATGTGTCTTCTAAGGTTCCATCTCTTGAGTCAGTTCCTATAGTCAATGAGTTCCTCAATGTTCTTCCCAAAGATCTTCCTGGTATTCTTCTTGAAAGGGAAATTGATTTTTGCATAGACCTCCATCCCAATGCCAAACCTATCTCTATTCCACCCTATAGGATGGCACAAGCGGAGTTGAAAGAACTTAATGATCAGTTAGGATTTATTAGGCCTAGCAAATCTCTATGGGTTGCTCCTATTCTATTTGTAAGGAAGAAGGACGGGTCACTCTGAATGTGCATTGACTATCGTCAACTCAACAAAGTGTAACACCCCACATCTTAGATGTACTAGTCCTATGCACATTAAACATTATATGGTTTGGTCAAATTAGCACCCATTTTTATAAGTGGTTGAATCTCATATTAGAGGGGCGATATGTATATCTAACGCTTAAGAGGGTCGAGTGTATACAAGGTTTATATCAAATTGAGGAGATCAAGGCCCTAAACAAAGTGAGAGAATTGAGGTGCTTATAGGACATAGGAAGCCAGCAGGTGAGTCACCTACTTGCTTAGCTTAAATTTTCTAGTTGACGGAGACGAGGCCCGACGTCGAATCTGTCCAAGTCCGATGATGAATAAAGTCCGAGTTAAGGGTGTAACTTTAGCTTGTGTTTTACCATAATAAATGGATTGTGTTTTCTGCCCAAGAAGAACATAAAAAGGGCCCATTACATCACAACCCACTTGACTATTTGGGCCCAAACTAAGTAAAGATAAATTAGGAAAATGGGCAGCCAAGGCCCATCAACTTTGAAACCTAATTAGGCCTAAGCGAAAGGGACAATCTACTACATCACCACCTTGATAATATGAGACTTAAACCACACAAGTAATTCAGAAAAAGGCTCCTTTAAAAAGGCTTACAAGTAGAACCTTTAAGTCATTCTTTACTTGAAAAAAAAATCAGCTTTCACATTCTTAACCTTGCAAAGTAGCCACAAGGAAACTTTTAGGGTTCTTGGAGAAGCCCTACACTTTGAAGGTAATGTTAAGTAATTTTACTTATGTGTTTAGTATGGATTTCTTATGAAAAACAAGAGACTATGTTGGTCAGGTATATGCTGAAACATTTGGACAGCATGTGTTCCAAGGGTCGTTGTATATTTTTCTTGTTTATTTGGGATCTTTTCTCTTCTTGGTTGGCTTGACTATGAAAGAAGGTTGTTTTTCTGATTTTTTTTGAGTTCTATAATGATGTATAAAGGTTGTTGCACTGTTTAAACAATCGAGGTTTAACGTGCTATCCAAAGTGTATTGTTTGTAGAAATTATGGGCTGATTGCTTGAGGACTATAGTCTCACATACTACACCTATTTTGAGGACTGTTTTTGAACTATTTTTGGACTATTTTTATGTGTATGGATGATGGGGACTATTTGGTCAAAGTTGGAACAGGTTTGGAATTGTCGACGTCGAAATGTAGTGAAGGGATATAACATTATGCCGCCTATTTGTATGTTGTGTAGAATTGTTATGTGTTGTGCTTTGTGGGCTGTTGTAAGACTGTTATGGTACTAAAACAGGCTGCACATGATACATGTATGAGGATGTGTATTAGAAAATACGATTAGGGGCGGAAAGGTGGAAAGTATACTCTCGGGTTTATAATTATACACGTGCTGCCCATGTGTTGTTTTTTTATGAGATTGGGCTGCCAAGATTTATCTATTGGCTGCTAATAATAGGTTGGTCACCTACTCTACTGTAGAGAAATATTTGGAGGAAGGGAAGGTTATCTTGAGGTACTAGCGGGTCGTACAGCAAGGTATGTAAGGCTACTCGATTTTGTATTACTTGGCATGAAATCTAGATTCTTCCTTAGCACATATAATCACATACCAACTCTGACACAACTACCAACCATGTCTACACTCTTTCACTTGTTATACGTGGATACCAAGTTTCATGGGTTGTTGTTGCTAAAAAAAGTTCACGAGCTATTTCATCTCATACGTATTTCATTATTTATGCAACTTACTCTTTTCATTGTCATATTGTCTTGTATGATTATCTACATGTCACATGCTATATCCGCAGTCCTACATCTCCAATATTGTGACTACCAAAAGAATCATGTCAAAGGTAATTGAAAGGTAAAGTATATTGCTTATTGATGGGTGGTAACCCGATGGGTGCAAGAATTACCTAGCCAAGGTCAATCTTATCACGGGGGGTAACCCAAGGGGTTAAAGTAAAAGCCTAGCCAGGGCTGATACTGATATAGATTTACCACTGATCAGTTGGTCATTTGTATTACATATTGTGCACAGATTATACAGTAAAGGTAAAGTAATAAAAAGAACATAAAGTACATGATCCCCCAATATAACTAAATATGGTCTCTTATCCTACACCAGTGCATAGCTTCATCTTAGTTGTTACTTCATATATAGTATTTTCTTGCCTTACATATTCAGTACAATATCTCGTACTGACGTCCCTTACGGTGGACCTGCATTTTATGCTACAGGTACAGCTGCTAGTAGATCTCTCCAGTAGGAGTATAGGATATCCAACTGTTGTTACCAAGCTCCAGGTTGCTTCGGAGCTTTATGTGTCTAGAACTTATAATTTTGTATTGTATAGTTAGTCGAGGGGGTTCCTGTCCCGACCCTTATCAGATATGTTTCCTTATCTAGAGGCTCTGTAGACTATGTAAATTAAAGTGTGGTCATGCCTCATACTTTAAACAACGTGGCCTCAACGGTCTATCCATATGCATTTCCTTTTGGCTTGTTATTGTTGTTTACTTTCTTAAAGGCATGTTGAATGTAGAAATTACTTATAATATGTATAGAAAGTGCATGGATACAGGTTGATTCTCCTGAGCCTTATCATCAACGGGTGCTAGTCTGCCTTAACGGGACTTTGGACGTGACACAAAGTCACTGTTAAGAATAAGTACCCACTTCTGAGGATAGATGATTTATTTGACCAACTACATGGAGCTAGGCATTTTTCTAAGATCGAACTTCTTCTGGGTATCACCAGTTTTGGGTTAGGGATAGTTATATTCCTAAGGAAGCTTTTAGAATTAGGTATGGGCACGATGAGTTTTTGGTGATGTCTTTTGGATTGACGAATGCGCCAACTATAGTTATGGATCTTATAAATTAGATCTTCAAACCTTACTTTGATATTTTTGTTATGCTCTTTATTGATAATGTACTAGTCTACTCCCGAAGTGAGAAGGAACATGACAAACACTTGAGAACAGTCCTTCAAACAATGAGAGATGAGAAATTGTACACCAAATTCAACAAGTGTGAATTTTGGATGAAAGAAGTTTCTTTCCTTGGCCATGTGGTGATTGATAAAGGTACTATGGTGTACCCAAGGAAGTCTAGGGTGGTGCGAAACTGGTCTAGACCCTTAGCTCCGTCTAACATAAGGAGTTTTTTGGGTTTGGCAGGTTACCACCGACAGTTTGTAGCAGGGTTTTCTTCAGTCGCATCCCTTTTGACCAAATTGAACCAGAAAAAGTCCAAGTTTGTGTGGTCTGATGAATGCGAGATGAGTTTCTAAACATTGAAAGATAAATTGACTTCGGCTCCTATCTTGACTCTGCCAGATGGTTTGGATGGTTTTGTGGTATATTGTGATGCATCAAGGGTTGGGTTGGGTTGTATGTTTATGCAAAATGGTAAGGTCATAGCTTATGCTTCTAGACAGTTGAAAGTGCATGAGCGCAATTATCAAACTCATGACCTTGAATTGGAAGCGGTAGTGTATACTCTAAAAATTTGGCGTTACTATCTCTATGAGGTTCACGTAGATGTGTTTACTGATCACAAGAGCTTGCAGTATGTGTTCACTCACAGGGACTTGAATCTAAGGCAACAGAGATGGATTAAACTTCTCAAAGACTATGATATGAATGTCTACTACCATCCTGGTAAGGCTAATATGATGGTCGATGCTTTGAGTAGAATAACCATGGGTAGTGCGAGTCATGTTTAGGGTGAAAAAAAGAGTTGGCAAAGGAAGTCCATCAGTTGGCTAGATGGGTGTTAGGTTGGAAGGTGCTAATGATGGTGGCATATTTGTTCATGATGCATCTCAATCTTCTCTGTTTGTTGATGTGAAGTCAAGGCAAGACCTTGACCCTACTTTGATTAAATTAAAGAAATTAGTTGAACAAAAGAAATTGGAGGTTTTCTCACAAGGGAGAGATGGTGTCTTTAGATACCAATGTCGTTGTGTGTGCTGGATGTAGATGGATTGAGAACCTTGATCTTATAAGAGGCTCAAATTCATCTTATTCCATTCATCCAGGATGAACCAAATTGTATTGAGATCTGAAGGAAGTTTATTGGTGGAGTAATATGAAAAAGGACATAGCCAAGTTTGTGGCCGAGTGTCCAAATTGTCAACAAGTAAAAGTCGAGCATCAAAGGCCTGGTGGGATAGTTCAAGATGTTGAAATCCCAACTTGGAAGTGGGAGGAAATCAATATGGACTTCATTGTTGGATTGCCTCGGACTCGGAAACAATATGATTCAATTTGGGTAATTGTGGATCATATGACCAAATTAGCTCATTTCTTGCCGGTTAAGACTTCATATATTGCTGAAGATTATGCAAGGTTATATATTTGTGAGTTAGTCTGGTTACATGATGTTCTTTTGTCAATAATATGAAATCGTGGCCCTCAATTCATTTCTCATTTTTTGAAGGCATTCCAAAAAGGTTTGGGTACCAAAGTCAAGCTGAGTACCACATTTCATCCTCAAACAGATTGTCAAGCTGAAATGACCATTCAAACATTAGAGGATATGTTGGGATCATATCTCTTGGAATTTAAAGGTAATTGTGATGATCACTTACCTCTTGTTGAGTTTGCATATAACAACAGTTATCATTCTTGCATTGAGATGGCTCCATTTGAAGCTCTTTATAGTAGGCGATGTTGATCACCTGTGGGCTGGTTTGAGGTAGGTGAAATAGCATTATTAGGCCCGAATTTGGTCTTGGAGGCTATGGAAAAAGTGGGGATGATAAAAGACAGATTGAAAATGGCTCAAAGCCGACAAAAGTCATATTTGGATATGAGGAGGAGAGATCTTGAATTTGATGTGGGGATTAGGTGTATCTCAAAGTTTCACCTATGAAGAGTGTTGTTCATTTTGGCAAAAAGGATAAGTTGATCCCAAGATTTGTAGGTCCTTACAAAATTTTAAGAAGGGTTGGAAAGGTAGCTTAGAGTTGGAAAGGTAGCTTATGAGCTTGAGTTGCCTAATCAGATGGAGTTGGTTCACTCTGTTTTTCATGTATGTATGTTAAGGAAGTGCATTGGTAACACAAATTCTATATTTCCATTTGATGTTGTGAAGGTTGGAGAAAATTTGACTTATAAAGAAGTAACTGTACAAATTTTTGATCGACAAGTTAAGAGGTTGCGAAATAAGGATGTGGCATCTGTCAAGGCGCCTTGGAGGAACAAGCATGTGGAGAGTACTACATGGGAAGCTGAAGCAGACATAATGAAGAAATATCCCCATCTTTTCCTAACTAATCAAGCCTAAGGTTTAGGTAATTCTATTCCTCGAGTCCGAATTCCTCATTCTGTACTATTTTGTCACTATTAAAATTATTAAGCATGCATAATTATTTTGATGTTACTTTATGATATTTGTATAAGTTTTGCATGAAAATAA